>VYZP01069358.1:743-12380 GCA_013400635.1 Hypocryptadius cinnamomeus | reverse complement strand
CTCCGCGGCGGAGCCCGGCCCGCCGTGCCCGCTCCGTGCGGCGGCTGGGCCCGGTCCCTGTTCCGACGCTGTCCGCAGACGGCCGGGCTGTGCTGCTCGGAGAGGGCCCGTGGGGCCGCGCCCCCGCGGCGGGCCCGTGTCTGGAGCAGCGGAGCGCACCTGGTGAGGGGGAACCCGCCTCGGCCCTGGGCCGCGCCGGGGAGGTGCCCCCGCCTGGGCCCCGCTCCGGCTTCAGCCCCTCTGGCCTCCTTCTCCGCGGTGGCTTCGTAAAGGCTCCGTGTTTGTTTTGTTGGAGGGCGTAAGCGGAGCGGTTCGGCTGTGCTTGCAGGAGTTTGTGTCAGTCGGTAATCCTTAGAAGTTGGCTGTCCCGGTTCACCTCTGCCTGGTGGAGGGTTTCTGTCCCGAAGCAGCTCGACTATGAGGCAGGCAGGTATTTGAGGATCAGCGTGGGCTATAAATGTCTGCTGTGTCCAAAGGCATTCTAAAAGGTGGAATCTGGCAGTGCTTTCCAGTTGCTGGAAATTAGACTTTACCCTGTATTCTGTTTTGTCTACAAAGAGCAATTGATTTTCTATTTTTAATGTCAGCAAGGTGTCCTGAGTGCAGATACTTCTGCAGCACAATGACTGTGTTACCCATGTTTTATAATTTGTCATATTATTCTACAGTGGAGGTTATTCATCCAAAAGTGAGTTGTCTTAAGTCTTGCAGGGTAAAGGCTTGCTTTCCAACACCTGAACATTTCAGCTTTGCTTTCCTGAATGATATTAAACAGTATCTTCCATGTTTTAATTTGCATCAATTCAAAGTTTTAGGGCATTCAGAAAGCAGCTCTGTGAAGCCATGAGCTCTCAGATTTCCCCAGGAGGGTAAAATTTGCAGAATGAGTTAAACCTGCAAAAATATATGACCTATTTTTCAACTGAGGGTATTTGGTGGGTGGTCAGGATTAATAAGCTGCATTAAAGAGAGTTGGTGAGTGTGATGGCTATGAGTATTAGCCATAGTAATTTAGATTATTTTAAGGGCAGCACACAACGTTCTGGGTCGGTGCCTCCAGCTGGACTGTTTGTTCCTTTTGGTGGTGGCTGTGTGTGCCCATCCAAGACATGTTATCTTGGAACTGAATTTTCTTTTTTTAACAGTGTTGAAATTCTGTGAATAGCAGTGTGGGTGACAATCCATTGGCTTTTTGAGATAAAGCTTAATGATTTCATGTGTAATGACCAGTTATGACACTTATCCTTGTTATCAGGAGGAGAGGGTTCTGATGTTCCCTTCTTCTAGTTCATGTACATATGTTATTTGTAGACAAGATGCTTCAAGGTGGAGTATTCCAGCCTTGAGATGAATTTAAATTTTAAGAGAGTCTAGCGAAACTGCAGGCCTTGCCTGCTTGAAAAGCAATTGTGGGGATTTCTTCAGGAAGTCAGACAGCTCTAGGCTGTCAGGAATACCCACCTAAGGTGGACTGGAGGAGTCTTTTCCCAGTGCCCTTTTCTGGGTGTTCTGATGGTGACTTGGTAGCTACAACAACCTGGGAAAACTGTATACAGTTGCACCCATGAACCCTTACCACACTTTGGAGAAATATGCATGTTGTTCAAGTCTTCTGATACATGATTTCTTTATATATGAAAATTGAGATTGACTGTATGGTGAACTGATGTTAGCAGCAAAAACTGTGCTAGTTTTGGTGCTGGATATTTATGGCCTTGTTGAGTTTGCTGCTGTCTAGAGTGGCCAGAATCACTGTAATTTTGTTTTTAGCCATTAAAAATTTACATCCACTTCCCCTACTATAGCTGCTAGTTTTATAACTTACCAATATAGAAAATATTTTCTCTTAAGTGTGTTTAAGAATGAAGGAAGGGCAGATCGGGTTTTACATGTGGTGTTATCATGCAGTAACATAGTGTTGAGTTTTTGAAGGTCAGTTTCCTACATCCTTTGACTGTATTGGTATATGCAGACCCCAGCAGATTTGTTTCAGTTTTGTGTGAATGCAGTTAGGATTAGGACTTTGTAATCAGTAATTTCAGGGGAAGATCACACTTCCTGTCAGGAAAAAATACTCTGTGTGTTTTTTATTTGGCTCTTTCTGCCCATCTTATTTTAGTTGCATTCAAAACCCGTGCTGTTGGATGCCATGCACATCCATTGATTTACCTAACTCGCAAATACCATTTCCAAACTTTTCACCATAAAACTTATTTCTGCAGTAATGTTGAATACATTCTGTCGGCATGTGTTTAGAGTCCTGCTGTGATGATCGTTTCCCTAGTCTGTTGTGTTGGCCAGTCCATGCCTTTTCACTTGTTCCCCTTTTCTTGTTCATCAGATGTCTCCTCTGCTTCCCAGGCCCGTGTGGCCCATTCCCGTGTGACTTACTGCCTCAGCACTTTCTCATCTGGCGAGGCCATGACGGACACAAGTTGCAATGGTCTTTCTCTTGTCTTTTTGGACAACTGGCTTTGCCATGCTCGCCTCTTGTGCTGTGGTAACTGCACTGCACGGACTGCAGAATTCTTAAATTCTAATGGACCAAACATTCAGTAGGATTTTGACTTAATTTACAATAAGTTTTAGATGCCTTTCAAATTGATAGTCTGTGCTGTCTGCATTTGCAGCCTGTGTTGTCTCTGAGGAGGGCACGTCATCTCAGCTGAGAAGTAGGTTCCTTTTTTTCCCTCCCCAGCTACTCATTAAACTACTTTGAGATGTTTAGGGAGGACTTCAGAATTTATCAGCAGCTAAATTTTTGACAAGTTAGTTCTCAGCTTAGCAAGAGTAACTTGTTGCAGTACTAGTGACAGTTGAGAAGATTTTTGAAATTTGACTATTTTTTCTTGTCCACAACTAAAAATGAACCATACTAAATGAGTTCTGACGTGTTGGTATTTCTTGTTATTGCAATTGATGATGATAGTTCACTAACTACATGCAGTATTTCCTTTCCATTAAACAATCTACATTTTGTTTATAAGAGAGGTTTAACAACCTTTGCTTTTTTTGGTTAAATTTTGTTAGCTTCTAGCCATTGAGAACTGTTCCGGAGCAAAACCAAGCAAATTAGCCTGATTTTCAAGAATAAAGGTTGACTCAGCAGCTTAACTTGCTCTAGAATAATAGTGAATTAGCCTTTCTGCAACAGTAGCACATTGTAAAATATATTAGTACAGCTCTGAAAGATGCAGAACAGTTAACTGCTTGATGTACTTGTAGCATTAACTTTTTCTGTTCCTTGATACATGTCAGTGGCTGATTGCTCTGGTGCTTTATGTGTCTGAACTATGTTCCGCTGGTAGAGCCATTTTCAAATGTGTAGACATTTACCAGGGTGTTGAAATAAATAAGTTTTCTGTCCTTTTGTGAAACTTGTGTGCTGGGGCTTTCTTTAGTGCCAGTGTTTTGCTAGATGAGATCGAGTTGGAGCATTAGCTGCAAGCCCTTGGGAGGTAAAAAGCCTCTTTCTCCTTCAGTGTTTTCTGTCAATGAGGTTTGACAGAAAACCTCAACCTACAGCTAGTCTGTGTTGTGTCTCTAATTGTTCCTATTAGAGCTCTTTTAATAACTCTGTAATTTATGAAGTGTCAGTTGAAAGTAAGTGAGAAACGATAAAATTAAGAGAACTAACCTTTTGCAAAGAACAGTTATCATATATTCCTAAGTACTTGCTTTTATATATTTTGCTGGCTACTAGTAAAGCAGTGTCTAAACACTCAGGACTATTCTTAGAGTGTACAGTTGGGCCTAAACTGCTGAGACTGAATGCAGAGTTCTGCAGCAACTCTAAAATGTCATTCTGGACCATTCCCCAAAACAGCGTGGAAGAAGAAAAGCATGAAGTTCTTTACTTCAACAAAAATAGTAGTAGCTTGTCGGGTTAGATAGCTGAAGGAGCTCCAAATGATGATTTCCTCTGTCTGGTTAACCTCTAGGGAATTATCTCTCTTTTAAATATGTTTGTCATCTTCTCCCCACCCTTACAAAGATGACAAAGCATGTTTTCTTTGAGCTAGCACTGGGAGAATTGCTATTATTAGAAAAGAGAAGTCATTGATATTGTATCTAAGTTATTTGCAACAGTGAAAGGATGAATATTTAGCAGTCTCACTAGCAATTTTCCCCATTGCTTGGTTGAGAATACCCAGGCTGGAATGGTAGCAAAACCAATTGCAGTTGGCACTTGCAGTTATGTGAGCAAGAAGCTTCAAGAAGTACAAGGCATTGTAAGCTTAGGCCTGATACTCTGATTTCTGAATTAATAAAACAAGGCATTATTTCATGATGTAAACATATTGACAAGTTCAAGCAAGAGCACTCTACCCTTGTTTACATAATTTTTCTGGGATCACACCTCAAAATGATGATGGCATGATGGTGATTTACAAGTTTGAGGTGAAATGTGTGTTTGTTTGTACTGTGAGTAAGCACAGATAATTGATATGTTCAGCCGGGGGGACTCCTTTTATAACTACCATTGGTTTTGGACAAGAGGTCAATTCCTACTCTGTCACAATTTGGGAGGATCTGTTAAAGACTATTATTGCTCTAAAACAGGAGTGGCTGTAAAATTCTGATAGAGATGGATTTCTGAAGAAGTTGCAGTGTTGATTGACTGTGTTCTATGTGGAATGAGATGTGATCTCAGTGTTGCAGTTAAAATAGTGCGAGCCAAATTTATTGCTGTATTGTAACACTGACATTTTACAAACATTTTAAAAGTCCCACCAATTTTAAACTAGTTTTTTTTCAAGTGGAATGTTATGAAAGATTCGTGATTTCCTAGCATGGAGTATGGAATTTGACCATAGTGGTTGGTACAGTAGTTTATTTTGAAGCTGTTCTGCCAGTGACACTGAAATCTTTTCAGTCCTGCTGTTTTGCTTATTTTCTCAGACAGTGAGCACAAGACTAATTTGATTTGAACCTCACCAGTTTGTCAGTCCACTAGTTGCCAGCAGGAGATGGAAATAAAATCATCTCTGCTGGCTTGAGTCCCTTTAAATCCCTTCATGCATCAGATGGCTTGTGTGATGTCCTTTCTTCAGCTTCACTTGGAAGGATTTTTTGATAATTAGAGATACTAAATTTCAAGAACTTTTTCTTTATTTCACAGGTGGAAAATGGCACTGTGTTTGTTCGTGTGAGGGCTCATATGGCCTAATTAAAAGTTCACAGGTACCACTGATGTCTGAAATGCTTAATTCAGTATCCCATTGTGGTTGGAGTTCTGAGTAGGAGGATGAGCTTTGCATGCATTTTCTTTTCAATTTCCAAGAACATTCATAAGTTTGGGAACATTCTTTGAAGAGTATTAACTGCTTAAATGCAGTTTTGCTTTTGTTACAGTGTTATTTTTTTTATCTTTTATGTCTGTTCCTTTGCAGTTCTTCCCTTAATCTCATGCTCCTTGGAGAAAGGGGTGATCCTGGTTCTATTTTAATCACATTTGTTTGTGTCAGAATGTTTTGATTTCAGAACTGTCACTATTGTAAGATTCTTGCTCATCAGTATAGTTTTGCAGTTCTAGGGAATGACTACTCAGCACTTCTGCTGGTGCCTCTAAGGCAGTGCAGGTTAGGCTATCTCTTGTGATATAAGGGAATGAACTTGAGCAGGAAGTTTGAATTGCTACATATCCTGTAGGGCACCCTGCATTTCCAGTCTTCCAGTCAGCGCTGTTATACAAGGCCAAGTAGAAAGTAATCTAGAATAGCAAAATTCTAGCAGCAGCTGTCCAGCTGATTATGCAACAGTGCCTCAGACTTGGAATGATTTCTCACATACCTCTTAAGTGATACTAAAAGCAATGGGGAACAAATGTCCATGGTGTTCCCAGTCACCCCTTATTCAGGATTTGGCATTCCAGATTGCATGGATGAATTGAAAATCTGGTGATGTACATGCCTTGGGAAACAAGTGTGCAACCTGTGTTACTGTAGAAAGAGTGATTGCTTTGAAGTCTTGCTGGTTGTCAGAATAGTCTTGGAACTGTCTGACTTGGAGAGATGAGGGAGCCTTGCTAGTTGCCCTCCTGCTGTTCTAACAATGGCTGATCCAGGCTGAGATGTCTCTGAGTCTTGAGTCTTTTCTCCTTTGTGAGGCCTACTTAAACCTTTGCATTCCATGTCCATTTTAATAAATCAAAACTTTGTTTAGGTTGGGTTTCCCCAAAGGTTGTGGTGTTTCATACTGTTGTATCAGCTTGCATTACCTATGTAATGATTTTTTGTGATACCTTGAAAATAATGGGATCAGTAAAAATTATATATATTCCTTATTCACTGAAGGACCTCTTTGTGCTTCAAATCACATCTGTATTTATCTGTATTTGTGTGCTTTTTATTTTTTTTCTAAAAATCTATGCAAGTGATTGTAGTTCTGTTCCCCTCTCCCCCAGTATATCTTGGTATATATCTTAATTTTTAATGAAACCTGTTGGGGATTGAGGTACCCACCCTGTTTTAACATACTTGGAAGAAAAATGCTTTTTTTATAGTTTATATGCTCAAATTAGTATTTTTGATCATAATGCAAACAAATGGAAATTAATTTTGTAAAGCACAATCATATACTATGGAAGTTTAAATCTTGTAATTTAATGCCTGAATTGCAAATTTAATTTGATGGTACATATAATGAAATGGTAATTACGTTATATGCTTATTTCTTCTATAAAATTAAAAAATTCTTGTGGATAACAAATTGGTTTCTGTGAATACAATTTTTATTGTTTTGATAAGTCATTATTTATTTATAACATTAGGCTAGGACAATAAGGTCTTATTTAAAATTTTCACATTTACCAAAGCTTTTCTCTTCAGAGTCAGCATTTTTTCTGAATTGAATAGAGTGCAATAGGTGTGTTAAAAATAATTTGTCCTTACTTTGTGTATATGGGCACTTAATACTGGTACCTTTCTTTATGGTCTTACTACTACATACTTAATTTCTTCTTTAGTGCTTCATGCTTGACCTGCATGTGTGCTTAAAACTTTGAAATAAATTTTGTGTTCATTTCTTTAAGTTGTTTTTAAGGTCTGGACTTTAAATGGTACTGCTCTGTCTATCAGTTGGCACGTGCTCTACTGCAGCTTCTCAAAAATTCTTATTAAGATTATGAGTTAGCAATTGTGACACCAATGGCAAACAGTATGTCTATGAATGTTTCTAAGCTCTTACATTACCTTATTGGAGATTTTCTTCTATTGAATTCTCAATTAATGATGGTTGGCTGTTGCCAACCACTGTTTCTTTTAATTGTGCTTTATTTTACTGGCACCTTTTTTTGTTTGAAATATTTTTCCTCCTTTAACAATCTCAATATAACATGATGCTTGCAGTCTTATTTTTTCTCTCTAGATTTCTAGAGAATTGCCCAAAACTCTTAATTTCCCTTATTCTCTGCTTTTTGATGCATTATGCCAAATGTTTTTTTGTTTTCCAGTGATAAAAGTAGCTGCATTGTTTCTGTGTAGAGTTGTGCACTGGGTTGGTCTATGAATGCTTCCACCTTGCTGTCTGTGTGGTTTTTCTTTGTTTGTTCTTTTGTTTCTCTTGTTTATTGTCCTCTTCTTTATTATTTTCTTTATATATTTTTGTTTTCCTGCTGCTGTCACTGGGATGTCCATATATTTTTCTTTAGATGTCGTCCATGCATAAAGGTATTTAAGATGCTAGGAGTGCCATTTCGTGTTTGGCTTCACTGGATCTAGTTTGGCTGCTACTAAAGTGGTTTTCTCCCTTCCACCAGACACAAGCTGGTCTGACAGCTTCTTGTTTCAGGTCTAGCAGCTAAGTAGCAACTGCATGAAGAATTCTTTTGCCTTGGTGAACCAGTCTTGTGGAGGGATATGAGGGTGGGAACACAGGATAAGTTGCCAAATCAACAGCTGCATGGTTTGGTGCTCGGGAAGTGCATAGTGTTAGTCTGCATTTCCTTCTGTGCAGATCTAAAATGAGTCAATACCCAAAATAATTCCTGTTCTTTTGAAAACAGAGAATGTCACTATCCCTTCTGTAACTTCTGAACGCATCTCTGCCTCCATAAAAAATTACAAATAGGGTTTGGTAGTTGGCCATGTGGCAATGATTGAAGTTTTTAGATAGCTTCTCTAAACTTGCCCTGGGAGCTGGATATTCAAATTACTCTATTAGTTTAATCTATAATTAGTTTCAATCTATAATCTTGAAGTGGCAAGAGTTGATGTACCATTTCTCTGGTTTCCTTCCTCTCAAAATCTGTTGGAAATTTTCCGTTCCCTTATGTATGAGAACAAAGTATTCCAGCAAGTTCAAAAAACTGTCCCTTTATGTAAATGTTATTTGTAGGTATTCACACTTGCTTTCTCTCTTCTGTGTCTTCGTGGGACAGGTAGTATGTGAACCTGGGAGATATCCAGGAAATAGTTGGCATGCTGATTCTGGGCCCAGGTTTTGTACAAGGAAGAAGATGACTACTTGAGGCTAGAAGATTCACCTAGGGTACTCAACAGGCTCTTTGCTTCCATGGAGAGGCCGGATGGACAGGGATGATGGAGCAGAGTCTTGGAAGAAGTTGTAGGAGGCTTCACTCTACTTACACTTACCTGCAGTGCTGCCAGCAGTGTTCTGTAGCAAACCACTCAATAAAACCTGTGGAATTTCTCAGGGTTGTGCAGGCAGCAAACAGCAGTTTTCTCAGTAGCGGTGTTAAGGGAAGGGCGAAAGTGCAGGGAGGAGTGGGAAAGAGATTCATGGAGCGAGCAAGCCTTCCTGAAAGGGATGGGGGGCCAAACATCTTTGGAAAGCAAGCAGGTAGAGCACACAAACAATAAAGACTGCAGGAGGTATTGGAAAAGGGGGATATTAAATACATGGAGGGGAAAGAGTTTATTTGTTTCTGTTACATTCCCATTACATTTGTCCCATAAAAAGACAGTAATATTTAAACAATTTCTCCTTTGCTGATTCAAAGCAAAACCAGAGTGCTAATTTTCTGTGTTGGCACTGTCCATTCTGTGAAGAGTTAGGCATCAGCTGCTTATTTTAGAGGTTGCAAATTTTTTGTATACTGTGAACTATTGGAAAACTTGCTGACACTGAACTGATCTCTTTCTCTTGCTTTACTTTTGTCTAACTGGGTGATATTCTGTCCAGAAAAACTGTTGAGAGGAACAGTAAGTTTTTAGGCTTACTCTAGCTTTGTAAAGGTTTGCATCATTTCGTATAACAGCTGTTTCCATGGTTATTTTGTCTTCATCCAGTAAGCATGCTTCATACAAAATTTGGCCCTGTAGGAGTTCAGATGTGCTCTGAGACCACTGGGAATTTGTAGTGAAATAGTGGTTGTATCAGAGTTTCTGTATTTTATTTATGTAACTGGAGGAAACCTTTGGCACTCAGAAAACTGCATAACATTTAAACTTTTGGAGAAAACAGTAGAGCAACATCATGATCTTCAAAGCAAGATGCTAGTATTCTGTCAGTGGTTTTAAGTTTCATAAAAATGGACTATATTTACACCTTGGGATCCTACATGTTAATTGTGTACTGACAACAAATTCTTTGTGGTGCATACTCTGATCTTTGGAGTTCTATTTTTAATATCCCTTTCATTTTCCAGCTTGTAGATTATGATGCTGATTAAAAAGCACTGTATAGTTTTAAGAACTGTTGTGAAACTATCAGTACATTTTTGACAAGAAATCAGTTACACTGAAGGGGTGATCATTGCAAGCAGGAGTCCAAACTGAAACTAGTTCACAATGCTGGCACTGACTGAGCTCTTGGAATTAAAATAACAAAACAAATCTGCCAAAATAGTAAAATCCGTGAATACAGTTGTTGGTAGCTGTTTCTTCAGAATCCAGTGTTTAGGCAGTAGATGCCCTTTATTATTTTGGTAGTAAGGGTCTAGAGACTACTTGTTTATGTTTGAAGACAAAGGTGAGCACCAGGGAGAGGAGGAAGGGGGTAGGTAATACTTTAAAAATGGTGTTACTTCTCAGTTACATAAAAGGGGGTCAGAATGTTAATTGGGAACACAAACAACCTTTCTAAATCTGCCTTTCTCTTGGTGGCAAGTGTAGCCAGTCTGTGGCTTCATAATATAGATGTATTTTATTTTAGCACAAAATCCTTTGTGGTGGAGTTGGGTTTTGTACATCGGTTTTGAGATGGATTTGTATTATAACAGGAAGATCAAAACTGGACACAGGACTCCAGGGATGGAGAGGAATGGTTCCAAATGGAGAGGAAGGTTCACTTTGCTGTCTCTGCTGGTGACACTTCTGCTGACAGAGGGTAGAATACTGTTGGCCACCTTTGCTACAACGGCATGCTGCTGACTCGTGTTCACCTTACAGCCCACCTTGGGGTGTCTTTCTGCAGAGCTGCTTCGCAGAGTGAGCCTTAGACTGTATTGTGGCCTAGGGTTAGTCTACCCCGGATGCAAACCTGTGCTTGTTCTTATTGAACTCAATGAGGTTCCTGTTAGCCCCTTTCTCCAGCCTGTTGACACACCTCGGAACCCTCCAGTGTAATGAGTGCTCACCCCACTTCAGGATTCTGTGCACCCTTGTACTGAGAGTTCACTGTCACATCATCCACGTTGCTCAAGCATCATCCGTCCCATGTTGATCTGTGAAGGCTCCCACCTAGTCACTGAACTCTGTACCACTGATCATGTGTTTGCATCTGGCATTTTTCATTCACCTTTTAATATACTCATCCAGCCTGTACTTCAGCAATTTAGTGATAAGGAAGCTGTGGGATGTTGTGCTAAAGGCAAAGTGCACGTCATCTAAGGCTCCGCCCTTGTCCTCAGCATCGTTCGCCTCATCATAGAAAGCAGTTGGGTTGGTCAGGCATGATTTGCACTTGGTAAATCTTTTGCTTGCTTGCAACTTTCTTGGAGACTGAAATGATGCTGACTGGCACATATTTTTCCTTTCTCCTTGGCCTGGACCTTTTTTGTTGCTGATGATCTTCGGCTGCCAGTACAGTCTGAGAAATTTATGGTGGCTTTCTGTTAAGCTTTGTTTTTTTGGATTCCATGATAGCAATTATAGTACTGTCTTCAATAAAGGTGACATTTTGCATTACAGGTGAGAAACTCAAGTGGTTTTCCTTTATGAAACTGCATTATTGCTTACAGCTTTTTTCCTCCTTTTTAGTAAATTAAAAACCAAAAAAAACCCAACAAACTTTTTTTAGGGGTAGTAAAAAGGATAGGGATGTTTTAACCATATTATTTCATTTGCCAAAATAATTCTGCAAGGATAGGTGGTATGACTGACTGTATTTACAGCCAACAGCCTTTATGACTAGGGACAACGTGGAAATCAATTTTTAGTCTTGTTGAGTATATCTGTTACTGGAGGATTCCTGGCAATTATGATAGATAATGTGGATTGGCTTCTTCCACTTGTATTCTTTCAGATTTGTAACCTGACCTAATAAGGCAATTAGAGTCAATCTTTATATTTAGTACAGTCCTTGGTAAAAATATTCTAAAGTTACGTTTTTAGCTTAGTATTTTTAAAGTAACTTCTTCATCTAGACGAGGAATGTTGTGTATTTGGGATATATTAGGTTGTGGTATGTACTGTCAAAGAATACTGTATCCAGAGCGGTTGCATCTTAACTTTA
>VYZP01069356.1:367-10527 GCA_013400635.1 Hypocryptadius cinnamomeus | reverse complement strand
CCGTTTTTTTCCTCCCTCTTCTCCCTCTCCCTCGCCTCTTTCCGCCCGGCTTTGTGTGAAGTTTGCGGCACATTGCAGATGAGCCCTTAGCGGCGAGAGGAGCCTATTGTTCCCCGCCAGGAACTGCTTGCTGGGGCTGTGCTGGCTTTTGCCTTTGGAGCTGCCTCCTGCAGTACCGGAACCGGCCTCCGGGGCCCGCTGTGTCGCGCTCTCGTCCAGGCAGAAGCACGGCGGCCTCAGATCTTTTTGTCTGAGCGAGAAGAGAAGTGAATCCCGCTGCCGCCGCCACCGCCGCCGCCGCCGTAGCTGTACAGTGTGTGTGTGTAAGGGAGCGAGCGAGGGAGCGAGCGAGCGAGGGAGGGAGATCGCATGGAGCCGCGGCTGTAACACACACACACTGTCAATACCTCACTCCGGCTCCCCCCCCGCCCCACCACAACAGTAACCCAATTCATTGTGTGATCCAGCAGCACCATGTTGAGTCTCATGTGCAGGCTGGATCGGCTGGGTTTGTGGTGCTGAGAGAGGCAGCAGCCGCGGGAGGAGGAATTACTGAGAGGTGCCCCTCTCCCTCCCTGCCTCTTCGCCCGTGTGTTGTGTGGAGACAGGACTCGCAATTACCACACTCGCGGGGCTCCCTTATTCCTTTTAAACTTTTTTTTAAACAAGCCCCTCTCCATGGCTGATCCCCGGCCGAGCACGGGCACCTGGGTCTCTTAAAGACAAGGAGGAGCCGGGGATTGTTGTTGTTGTCGGCCGTTTTTTTTTTTTTAATTGGATTTTTTTTTTTTACGAGAACCTTTTTTATTACAAAAATGGCAAATTCGACGGGTAAAAACCACGCAGACCAGCGGAGAAAGGGACTCGCTTTCCTGGACGAGCTGCGGCAGTTTCACCACAGCAGAGGGTGAGGAAAATGGGGAGATGGAACGGGAGGGGGGGAGGCTTTTAAATCGACCAGATCCAACTTCCAGCCCCTTCCCTGAAGGACACGGCAGCCCCAGCGAGGGGAGAAAAGGGGGCAGAGCTGACAAGTTGTGGTGTTTTGTGTGTATCTCCTTTGGCAGGTCTCCTTTTAAGAAGATCCCCGTGGTGGGTGGGAAGGAGCTGGATCTTCACGCTCTCTATACCAGAGTCACCACTTTAGGCGGATTTGGGAAGGTGAGTGGAAGTTTTAATTTGGGTTTCCCTCCCACTAACCTCTTCCCAAAAGTCTCCTCTGACCCCCGGGGGTGGCGGGGGGAGCCAAGGTGGCCGGGAACCGTCCTATTTAAAGCCGGTTAGAGAAGGTGGGGGGTGGAAGGAGGAAGCGAGCAGATAGGCAG
Organism: Hypocryptadius cinnamomeus; assembly: GCA_013400635.1. NCBI lineage: Eukaryota > Metazoa > Chordata > Aves > Passeriformes > Zosteropidae > Hypocryptadius > Hypocryptadius cinnamomeus. The sequence continues at coordinate 9,202 of VYZP01069356.1, read as the reverse complement.
GTTGGTGGCTCGGCCTTGTCGTCGGAGCGATGGAGGGGGACCCGGGGGTACGGCGCGCACCCCACTCCTGCCTCCTCCGCCTCCGCCGGACCCCCTCGCCCATACCCCCCTCCCGCGGGAAGGCGAGGGGGGAGCAGGGAGCTGCTGGGCGGCGAGAGCAGGCTTCTTTCGGCTGTGGTGGCAGCTCTGTGCGTCTCTCTTGCAGAGGGAGAGACAGAGGAAAGAGTCTGAGTGCAGTTTTAGTGCAACTCAAAATTAGCGGGCATGTTTAACATCGATAATCGGCACGGAGCATGGGCTAGGGAACGATCCTCGCAGCCGGGGGGGGCCGGGCGCTGCCCTCCGAGCCCTTCCCTGGGAAAAATAACAAAAGGGGCACCCAAGACGGTGTGTAATCAAATAGCCATCTTTAGGCTTCAAGGCTGGGGACAGAAATGTAGGCCTCAAAAGAAAGGCCTCTCTGTGTCTGTGGATCTGTGTTGGGGGGACCCCCCGGGCCGGCGCCCCCGCGCCCCGCAGCCCAGGGGGCGCCCCCCGCCAGCACTTCCCTGCATTATTTTAAACTTCTTTGGGTTTTTAACGGACCGCGTTAGGATTTAAAAGGGGGCGACAGAGGGACTCCCGATTGGTTATTGTCCAGGCAGTAAAAACAAAAACAAACAAACCCCAAAACAATACCACCACTCCCGGCCGTTCTCCCCGAAAAAAATAATGTGTATGTTAAAAAATAAATGCCGTAAAAGACCCCTGAGAAATGGGATTATTCCCGAAAGGGGAATACTATCTACTGTCAGTAAAATATATAGTCCTAAATCCCATATACATTCATGTTTGTTTCTTTTTATATATTTATCTATTTGCTTCATGGCAGCCTGGTTTTTTTTTGTGATGTTCGCTGTCAGCAACATGTTTACGTGTACGTTGTGTATCTCGGCTTGTGTGTTGTTTTTGACAGGTATCAGAGAAGAATCAGTGGGGAGAAATTGTAGAAGAGTTTAACTTTCCCAGAAGTTGTTCTAACGCTGCCTTCGCTTTAAAACAGTATTACTTGCGGTGAGTGCTATCAAGCTGTTGCAGTAGTATTTTTGAGTGCGGGGTTATATTTAGTTTTCAGTGTGTGCAATAATAAAAATATCCCTACTCTTTTAAAATGCTATGAAATAAAGCAGAAAAGAACCTTGTAATTCCTTTCTTGTCTGGTGCAGTGATCAGTTAAAGGTGATTCTGTTTTGTAGGTTTTTTTTTTTTTACATCTGCAAGCCTTAAACTTTGAAGGGATCCCAAGTACACAAACAATATATGTCAGAGGCCATTTTTTTTGATTGTTTTAGAATGACGGTACTAAAGGACTGTTACCAAGAGATCACATTATTGTGGTTATAGAAACTTAGTTTAATATTTCGAGCACTGAAATGTGTTGATATATGTAAATTTGTTTACTGCTTAGTGGGGTCAGATGTTGAATAAAAATGCATCTGCAGGAAGGTAGACTGTTGCACAAATTATATTGTTCTCAATTACTAGCAGCATATATCATTCTCTTCTATTTTAGAGTACAAAGAGCTAAATAATTATTTTATTACTTGTAAAATAGTAAATTTCTGCAGGTTTTAAAAATAAGGTTGCATGCCTTGGAAATGATGCAGATTATTTTTTTGTGATACAGGTTATTTTTCATTGTTGCATGGAGCTCATATTGAATGTTTTAAATTACTATGTATGGTACTATTCATTTACTAGATTACTTTTTTCAAAATTAATTTTTGTTGAGTTTGGGTGATTATTTTTTTGTAGAAAAGGTTTTTAGATGATTGTGTATATAGTTGTTTTAGATACTATATATGGATACTTATATTTCATTTAGAATGAAGTTAAATGTATGTTGGTTAAGGAATGTAATTTTCTGTTTCTGAATTATAAATGCAATATTTTTTCATTGCAGTTAATGATAATATAGATGTACAGTATGTACAAAATAAGTATGGGCTTCTGGATTTCTGTTTTGGTGAGCTGAGTACACACAAGCTTTATCTGTTTCTAGTTTGGCCTTCTGAATTAGAAAATGCAGTAATTGTACAGGTGCACTTTCTATTGGTTGTCCTAGATTGACTTCCAGCTTGAAGCTGTAGAGTTCATAGCACAGTGGAGCAGTTACTGAGTTTCACTGATGTCTGGAAAACCTTAGCCAGATATTTGTAGTTACTGAAATTTTGGGGGTTTTTTTGGTGGTGCCATACGATTGCTTTGAGATTTAGGTTAAGAAAAGAAACTATCATTGTTAATAGCTATAGTAGAGTTTATGGTTGGTGGCAGGCCTAGAAATTAAGTGAGAAGCTTGCTTTAGGATATCCTTCCCTCTTTTTTTTTTTTTCCCCTCCTCTCTTACATAGTACTGAAATAGTGTTGCTGAAGATTTGTCACATCACAGAAAGCAGTTTTTTGCTTCTTGAGTTTTTCTGTTGGACCATGTAATTTGTTAGTTGACCAGATTTTACATATAATTAGCAAAATGATAGTTTTTTTGTTTTTACCCTTTTATTTCTATTTCCATATTTTTAAGTGTTTGAATGGCCTAACTTTTTGCAGTAGAAGATTGTATGTCATTTCTGTTTTCATGTGTATTTTGAGAGCCATTATATGCTGTGACAGTTAACACAATGTTAATTTAGCCTTCTAATGACTATTAATTTTTAATAAAGTATTACTTTTTAAATTAGAATCAGACATACAAAAATGTTATTTTTATTATTGGCATGCTAGTATTGATATTATTTAAAATACAGTTGTTGAATACATATATAACTGATTGCATACAAATAATTTAAAAGGGTTTTGTTTATTTGGAATTTAGGAAAAAAGTTGATAAATGGTTAAGATGAAGAATCTTTAAAAATATCTTTATCATAAACTCTGTGATTAAGCCATTCTGAAATAAACTATCAAGGTTGTTGGTTTTGGGGTGGACTGGCTTTTAGTGATCATTTTGGTTTTTGTTTGGTTTTGTATCTTCTGAATTGCTGCTTTACTCACTGTTGCTTCTCACATAGTCAAAGTTGTATGTGAACTGTTTCCCATCTGAGTTCACCTTCTTCCACGTGCAGTAATAAGACTGTATGTACACATCTCTCTGCTAGGTTAACATTTGTTTAGCTATAATCTAGAAGGTGTAAGGGGGACAATATTTAGTTCTAGGGAAAGAAAAAATGCACTAATGATAAATTTGTTAGAAGGGTCTTGCTTGTCTGTGTTGAAGAACATAATCTGAGATTTCTTACAAGGCTAGGTTTGAATGAACTGCTGAGCAATTATCCTTGGAAAACAAAAAGTGTGTTTTATGAACCTCAAGTATGGCTGTAATCTTGGCCTCACTACTGTAATGACTTTCCAAGCAAAGCCAGACAAATTGAGGCCTATCAGCTTGTAGTTCAATTTTTATCCAGTCGTATGTCATGTGTACTGTGAAGTGAGGGATCTGCTTGGCAGATGGAGACCCTGTTGAATTCAGAGGGATTCAGTGGTGTGCACCTACATGAATATGTTTGCAGATATGGATTTGGGATGGTTTGTGATGAGAGTTGCTTCTTTCTATGGACCATCTGGCGTAGTGTGTTGACTGAGATAAGATCTCAAGCTGCATGGACCACTTGATCATTTTGCTGTGTTGCCACTAATAATGCTGCTGTTTTTACTTAAAATTACTATGTAAACAAATTTAAAAATTGATTTATTTGTGTAAGGTCAGTAGTCCTGTTGGCTTGATCAAACTGAATGTTTTGCAAAACACTCTGATTATGGTATTTCTTGAGGCAGTTCTTGAGGTTTGTATTTTTCGTTAAGTAACTTTTTCACTTGACTGTCATGGAATTTTGATGTGTGTCTTTGAGAATCTATGCTAGGCTTCATTAAAGAAGTGAATTGTTTAAACTTGTGATTCAATTCCAATAGGTTTTATGATAGGTGGTAGTTGAATACATGATAACCTATCTACCCCTTCTCCCTTGCACTGCCCTCTCCCTTTTCTCTCACTGGAAAGAGTAATTTATAATAGGGAAGTCTGAACTATTCAAACTTAGTGCCTCTGTTGCTTTGAGCTGTCTGACAGGTGAAGTAATTTATGCACTGTGGTTCTTAGTGAGCAGTCAAAAGCCACAGTGCCGATAACCATTGATAGACTGTACTTGTTAATGTAGTTCTGTAAGACTTTACAGCAACACAGAGTGTAATTCCCTTGGATGTAGTGCAAATTGGATGTTTCATTTCATTTGAGGTGAATTAGTAAAAGATTTTCTAAATGCTTCTCGAAAAATTATGATGTTAACGAAAATATTTTAGTATGGGGTAATACATGTAAACATCAGTAATGTGGACATTTATGTTTTTGTTGGTAAACACCCAGACAGTAAAAAGAAAGCTAACATGGAATATAGCCTGGTTTTTATCTTATTGGTAGATTACATTACAGTCCTACAAAGAATTGAGCTAGTGACCTCATGTGTTGCTTTAAGGTTCTGTTGGTTTTCGTGTGAGTGCAAGTGATACATTTATTTCTGTTGTGGATCTTCATCTATTTTGGGGGAGTGAGAGACCTTGTAAGCTTAAATGTGTGAATGAAGTATGCCTAACTGAACTGAAAATCAGTTGCTTTTCAAAGTTATTTATATGCATTAAGATAAATGATATGAAAGTACTAGTTGTAAGGTAAAATAAGTTTGTCTTAGTTCTGTGGAGAATTCCTGAAAGGTGGACAGCACATGCATATTGTATGCTTTTGGCAAAGGCAGTAGTAATTAGCTAATAATAGTTTAAGGTGAATAAAAATTTGCTGTTGTAAATATTGGGGAAGTAGGGGGAAGTCAAATAGAGAGGAAAGTGGTCAGTTCATAAATGAGAAGTTGCATAAAGTTGTTATTAAGACAAGCCATTATGCTGAATTTCCTGAAATTCCATATATAGCAGGATGAAAAACAGTGAGCAGTTAAAAATCAGAACCATATGAAGTAGTTATTGATGACAAATAGAGGGGGTTCTTGAAAGATCTGAAGATATTTATAAGTCATTTGATCTTCAAGATGCCTCTAAGAAATTAAACAATAGTACTGATTTCTTAAAAAATAAAATAAAGGGGAAAAAAAAAAACCAAAAACATGAGCTTAAGAACCAGATAAAAGCAATTCTGTTCTTAGTAATATAATGGCAAAAGAATCAGGGTAACAATAATAAGAAGCCTGGATTTTTCTAAGCAAAAATTACTTTAGGAAAGGTTTTTTGTTATTCTTGCTTAGTGTTTAAAATTAGGATCAGATACTGCAACAGCATCTGCACACAGTTCAGTGAGTATGGAGAAGTACAGGATTGGCTTGTTTGCCAGATCTGATTGCAGATTCAAGGCCCCAGTAAATGAATAGAAAGTTGTAGCTGTAGTAAAATTTTAAATATTTTCTGAAATTCAAATACATCTCAAAATCACTTGTTATGAAATTATGTATGTATATGGATAGTCATCTTAATGAAAAATTGGATGAAGGACAATAAACAAAAATAGAACTAAGTATAAAGAATAGATGTGGTGAGTCACAGCAGTTTTAGGTGCTAAAAGTGTATCATCAGTGCTTACATATGCACGTAGTAATACAAGTTTAGCCATTTTAGGTATATTTAGTGTCTGCTTTGCTTAACTTTATGGGGGGGTTGAATACTACAATTTAAGCATTAGCAGGCAATGATAGAAGAGTTAAGCACAAGTCAGGACAGAAAAGAAAAGGTAATCTAAAGAAATTAGGCACATTGTTGGAAAGTACAAATGAGATTTAGTTTGAAGAATGCAAGCTAAAACAATCGAGGGCTCGTAATCCAAAACAGGTATTCATTGTGAGGGAATAACCTGGAAAGCAGTATTGCTGAAAAAGGGATAGGAGTGATACCATGGGCCTGATAATCCTGTCAGTTGTGTGCACCCAACTCCCTTTCATATGAAAAGGATTTGTGCATGCTTCTGACAGGAAGGACAGGCCCCAGTTTGAAATATGATATATAGACTTTGTAAAATTCAGAACAAGTTTAGGTTGCATCCACCGAGGCATTGAGCAAACATTAGACAAATGGGAGATGGATTTTTGTACAAGATTATGGGACTGTGTTTGGAGTACTGTTTTACTTCAGAGCCTTTGCAACAGGTGGGGTAGCTTAACAGAAACTTAGAGAAGAGCAACAAAATGTTAAGAAAGCTGAAGGGACTAATTGATTAAAAAAAAAAAAAAGATTTGATAAATAAATATGTTTTGCTTGGCTCAATTAACAGCTTGTATGAGAAGGGAAAATTATATCTTCCAAGCATTTTGAAGGGTCTAAACAGTTAAAAGGGAGGTAATTTTAAATAAAAGAAGAGGTTGTGTTAATGTGTAAGCTGAGATAAAACTGAAGGAGCATATTCAAAGCAGACAGAAGCACAAAACCCCCCAAGATATACCTGAATACCTTCTGGCATGAACAGTGTGTCAGGCAGAGTACGGGGGAACCCCCATAGTGGGCACTGGCCTGGCCAGGACACCAGTACATGTGCAACAGGTATGAGCCAGAAATGGCATAGAGACCAGCTGACCTTACAGGTTTTGTCCATCCTTGAATAATGCCATAATGAAGACTTTCCTCTTGCATACCTATGGACTTGACCTTGTGGAATCTTTTGCGCTTAATTTTGTCCCAAATCCTGCAGTCACTGGGAAGACAGGAAACAAATACATAGATGACATTTTTATGAATTCTTCTTAAAATTTGCTTTTCCTTCCTCAAGACAAAAATTGAAATGCATGTTTCAGTCAGGTGTCTAAGGCCTGTCTTTTAAAGTTTGAAGTGAATATTTTACATAGTTGAAGGGGGAATTTTGGTTTAGTTGTACTGAATCATACAGACAACATACAATGAAGACTAGTTACTGCTCATGAAATAAAGCTTTATATATTTAGGGAAATTAAGTGTGTTGGTTGTTAAAATCTCAGAATGTCTCTCAATAGAAGTTACTTATTTGGACCAATATGGTCTTGTCAGGGTTGCTGGGAGTTTGCTCAAAGGGAAGCAGAAGTTTTGCAATACAACATTTGCATTAGGACTCATCTGAAGGGAGCAAGCAGCAGGTGAAAGGGGACATAGTTACCTTAAAATTGCTCTTTGTTAGAATTACATTGTGATACCAGTTTACTGTGCAGATGAATTTGGTCTCTTTCAAAGTTTTTCAGCTTTTTCTTCAGAGGGTAAACTCCTTTTTACTGCTGGAAAATGCAGTGAAAAATTAGTGTGATGAATATTAACATATTTTCCTGTTTATTTTCTGCAAGCTTTTTGTAGAAACTAAGTTGCTGCTGTTATGCTGAAGGACATTAGTTTATTTGAGGAGGGATGAATATTGTTCTTCAGTTTTAATTCAGAATTCTGGTTGTTTAACTTGAAAGCTTATATGGGCAGATGTCAGAGTAGTAATCTACAAAGCAAGTTTCTGGCAACACTGTAGTAAATGTGGTGACTTCTAGCACCTACTTAACCTTCTAAGAATTGGTGGAAACTTAATTACTTATGACCATTTTCTATTCTTAAACCAAAACAGTATTTAAATGAATTTTTGCCTTAAAATTATTAGTATCTGTTTTAATGTCTTAGGTTTGAATGAATGCTGAGCTAATTACAGGATGATCAAGAATGCATATGGAATGCAAAGGTATTACTTCTTTCCTTGTGAAATGGAATAAGCCTGGGCTAAGAGAAGTTGTTTGGTTTGGTTTTGGTTGTTTTTTTGTTTGTTTAATTTTATTCTGGAGCTGGCAGGCTTTAATTACCTTGCTTATTTGCAATTAAACCTCAGTAGATAAGACTTTCATACTCATTTTTTTTCTTTTTAACCCTTTCCCCAGTAGTGAAATAGAGAAATACAGTTGTTAGTTTTTACAGGTGGGGTACCAGAGGTACACAGAGGTTCAGATTTTTACTTTGAGAGTGCATGTCAAATAAGATGAAACCCAAATACATTAAAGCCAATTATTTTTGTAATAATCCAGTTTTAATTGTTAATAATTGTTTTTATAGAATCTAGTTTTAATCCAGTTAATAATTGTTTTATAGAATCCAATTCTGACAGGAAAATTTCTTCGTTTTGAGCCTTAGTTAAACTATCCATAAAAAGAGGCTACTATTATTGTGTTTTAAAATTCCTCTTTAATCAGTAGCTGAGAAATCCTGTTTTATTTTTCGAACAGTGCTAATGTTATGTTCTGTGAATTGGAGAACTGAGAACTAAATATGTAAGATTATGGGAATGAGCTGTTTGTGTTTTGTTTTACTGTGTTTTGTTTTAAAATGCTCATTCTGAGTGCCGTAGTGGTGTTTTACAGCTTAAATGGGACTGCTTGGAGTTACTGTAGTATCAGTCCACATAATTACAGGTCAGCGCAGTTCACAGAGGAGATTGGGTATAGGCCAGAGATCCCATCACGTGATCTTGTTTCTGGTTACCAGTCTGATGCATATTGATTCTGTGGCCTTAGTTAAATCATTTACAGTCTTTTTATTCATATTTATAAAGTGGCTATACTGATGTTTGTTTACTTATCTCAAAGAGAAGTGTGAGACTTTAAGCTCTTTAATGCAGGTTTGTGTCTCTTCATGCTTCTATGTCATATCTTAAATATTTGAAAATGAATATAAATTAGGAATATATGAGGAAAGTAAAACTATTCATAAGGTTATTTGCCCTCTACAGTGTTGAGAAGCAGAAAATACAGCACAGATGAGAGGAAGAACAATCTTTATTCCTTAGGGAATAAATAAACTTAAGGAGAGAAATATTGA
>VYZP01069355.1:331-30749 GCA_013400635.1 Hypocryptadius cinnamomeus | reverse complement strand
CTCTCATCCCCCAGCATCCCCGAGTCCTTCTTGTCAGGATAGGCAACAGTTAAAATGTTCAATACATTTTATACTACAAAATATAGCTCAGAAATAATTTTTAGACACACTGCCATGTCATATCTAAAGAGAAAAAAAATAATTCAAACAGGCAACTCCTGCTTTCATTAAAAGAAAAAAATCAGTTATCAGATTCTGATAGTTATACCTTGTAATACATGCCATGCTTCATTCATGATTTCAAGGACCAAAATATTTGTGTTTTGTTCACATGCAGCTCTTTCTTTTTGGAACTTGAACTAGTTTAGAATTTGAAGATGTTTATCATTTGTCATTTCCTAATTGCCTTATTGCATACTTAACTGAAGTCACAGAATAAACTGAAGGCAAATCTTGAGTATTAAATTTAGGATGCAGCAGAAGGTATGCTCACAGGCTGTACTGGCATGCAATTTTGCATCTTAACTGCATATATTTGTGTTTTGTGTAATCTATACAAAGGAAGTCAATTATAGCACAACTGTTTTTTTTCTGGTAAGTCCATTTCCTTTATATGGATAATTAACTTTACTGGAAGTTAAATTGTAGGCATAAATTACTGAATGTGGCAACACTAATATTCTGTAGATCTGGTTTCACCTGCTCTGCATGGAAAAGCACTTGACTAGTGGTCTGTGTTATTTTCTGATCAATATTTGTGGGTTTTTTTCCAGGAAAAAAAAATAATATTTACTCTGTCAATAAAACAGCTTATATGCCACTTACTGCCATTGCTCTGCTACAAACCCATTTGTAGTTAGGGTTTTTAATGCTTGCTTACTAACTTTTAAGACATACCATTATTTTTGCACTGGGATAAGCCTTTACTGTGGAGTGTTTGCTCCTGCCACACATCTAATTTCTGCTCAGAGTTACAGTTACTGTAGAACAGCATTTTCCCCCCTTTCAGCATGTAAAAGCAGCTGCAGGATCACTGTGTTAGGTCATGCTGTGGAACACAAAATTGATTTGTTGCTTGAGCTGCCTTTCTCTCCTTATGGTTTCAGAAGCCTCCCATGAAGTCATTGTCACTCACTGATGTTACTGTGAAGCCACAAACTTTGTTACAGCGTTAGTGAGGACCCAGCAGCTGTCTGATAGAATAAAACCCTGCAGCAGCATTTGTGTCAAAAATGAGCTGAAGTCCTTGACAAAGAGTTCAACTCTCAAGCTATAAGGAGGACCTGTTAGGATACAGCCCAAGCTACAGAATGCTTCAGTTAATTACTTTGCATTAAAGTATTGCCACAGAGCCTAGTGGAGGTCAGTCCTTGCCCAAGGAGTGTCCCTTCAGATCCCCTATGAGCCTTACCACTCATGGGATTCCATCCTCTCTGCAAATCCAGGCACAGAGAACAAAGCCCTCTTGCACACTTATTTTACTATCACTTTTTTGTTCTCAGCAAGCTCATTTGAGGGTAAGGAACAATTCTGTGAGTCACAATGTGCTGCAGTCATTAATACTCCCACTGTACTTGCAGTGCTACTGTGCTTTTTCTCTTAATGCTTTTAAGCTGTTGCTATTAGAGCCTGTCCTGCAGCCTTTAGAGAAACAATTAATTATATCAGATGCTTCTACAAAAGCCAATTCCTCACACATGTAGCTACGTTCTCTACTTTATAGTAACTACAAACAACTAAATTAAAACTACAGCTGAAAAAAACCTCCAAAAACAACCACAAAAAGAAACCCCCGCCAGGTAAAGAAAAGGCCCAAATCAGCCCCACTTACCAGGCAGAAGCAACTCCTTGTTTCACACTCTCTACTGTGTGGAAGCAACAGCTGTTTGCCATTGCCAAATTTATAGGAGCAGCCTCCAGAAGTGTGCTAAGGGTGGGTTTATATAAGGGCCCTGGCTAGGGAGTGGTCAGTAGTGTGGTGGAGTTGTGGGATTTGTATGTCCTTAGGTGGCAGGTGGTGTAGCTGTGTCATAGTGAAGTCAGTGTGTACTGTTGCTAAAAGAGAGGTTGTTCTTATTTATAAAGTTAACGTTTGGGTCTAGAATACTTAGCTAAATGTTATTTATCTACTTTAAGTATAATTTTCTTGCTGGTTTCATTTATGATTTATTGTCTGGTACCTGCTTAAGGTCTTTTCTAGCTGTAGGGATCTTTAGGTACAAGCTCTTCTGATTTGTTTAATATAGGTAAAATATTAGAGTTCTTAAAGAAGATAGGCTTTAGTACTGTCTAGCATGCATTTTCTTACTTAACTGTTATAGATGCCTACTGTGAGTTTCTGTAATGGCTCTCTTCTAGTTGCTACTATGTGAATTTTTTTCTGACCCTTTAACTAGTGCAAAAGGTTGTGGGGGATTTCTAGCTAGTGGTCTGCATTTGTGTTTTTCTTTATATTTTCTCAGAGCTACTGTGTAATCAGTATCTCTGGGGCTTAGCTTTTGGCTGCCTGTGGTTTCCAATATTCAGTATTTATGGTCAAAATACTTATTTTGGGGGGCAAAGGTGTCTGCCTCAGGCAGCTGAAGAGGTTTGTGCAGTTTTGAGGATAGCATTTTCAAATTTAAGCTTTTATAGTTTGTATCCTCTGAAAACTGCACTGCAAGAGATTCTTGCTGCTTTTTCAGTTGTAAAGATTGGCAGCATAGAGAGGCTTGACATTGTGTCTCAGCTGTTCTGATGAAGAGTTATCACTAGAAAATACAGTAGAAAGTTGGTTTTTTTTTTTTTGGTAGCTGATTTTCTGGAATCCCACCAGCTTGTTCCTACAATGTTTTAATTAATGATTTGAAATAATGATAGAATAATTATATCATGCTTCTAGGTAGTTTTGCTTTTGAGTCAGTAAAAGTTTTATCTATTCAGATGTTATTAAGACCAGTTAAATAATAACTTTGGAGGTAGTGTACTTAAAACAGCATGTGTGTGTCTTTAGTCCTTTTTTCCCCAGCTTCATTATAATTCAAATTCATGCAGTTACAGCTTGTGCACTTAAAAATGTGCCAATTGCTTTCCCTCACAATGTAGCTTGTGATAAAGTACACTTTTTTCCTAGTTGTTTTTGGGTTTTGCTCCAAAATCCAAGGAAGTATTTGATCCTGTGTCCAGAACAGAATGTATTTTTTGTATTTACATTGGGAAATAAAACCAGACTTGTAGTTCTTGTCTCCTGTGTTGCAGCACATGTGCACTAATACTCTCTGAGCACCTGTAGGCACCCCTGTGTAGTGTTTTCTGGATAAGGTACTTACACAGAGATCTAAGGGCTGTTTCTGGAGCTTACCTTATCTGAAGAAGGTGCTTGAGTGCCCAGAAGAATTTCTGTTCTTTGGCAGAACTGAGCTGGTCCGTGCCTTACGAAGGCATGATGGGTTTGGAATTGGTGAAGCTGATGCAGAGGGTGATCTCCCTTCTTGATCACTGCAGGGTGATGCTGAAATGGGAGGGTTTGTTGCCTGAAATCCTGAACTCCAGCACTGTGAGGAAAAGGAGGACACCTGGGGAAAAAAGGTCTTACCCAGCAAGCCCTGAGAGGACCTTCAATGGCTGAAATAGTTGTTGAGATGAAAAATGCCACTCATAAACTTGCAGCTGTCACTGAAGGTACCACCACAACTGGTACCTCATTGCATGAGAGCTGTAGGATATGTACAGCTCTGGGAGGAAGGTGATTGTTGCCTCAGGTACTTGCACTTGCTTGCCTTGTCAGGTGCAGTTACTGACAGATGGCTGTGAGGAGCTGAGAACATGCCTGGCTCAGCATGGAGGGCTTGTCTTGGCACTTGGGCTGTTTTGTCACTGTCAGGCTTTGTTTGTGGGTTCTGCAGGGTTGTACAGAAGTAGAGCAAGTACTGCATATATTTGAGACAGCCCTTACATGTGAAGTCTGGCATGGAAGAAAGCAACATACTGGTTGGCAAAACAAATGAAAAAATGGTGGGGAGGATATAAGGGAATACATTCAGGATGAATCTGAAGTGAGCAAACCCCAACAGGGATGCAGCAATGACTGAAGGCTTGCTGGGAGGTTTAGTTGGGTGATAAGATATCAGGAATAAAACTGCAAAGCTTAGATGGGTGTTGTTGGAGCCTTGTGTCCACGTGGAGTTGCGTGGCACTGGTGTTTTGGGGGTGTTTGCCAAGGATGTTTTAACTTCTCAGAATAAGGCCCTTGCCTAGTGAACATATAGTCAGCAGTTTAGAAGGATTTACTTAAGTAATAATGTATGTTTCACTACTTTGTGTGCATTATGTAGGTGTTTTATATTATGTTAAATTCTGAATGAGTCTCCCTGGGTGTTAGTCACTTGGTTAACAGAGCTAGGTTATGTGACCATTAATATTTCTGTGAAATATTCTAATTACTTTCTTTCTGAAGGTTTTTTTCTGTTGTGTGAAGCCTAGATAAGTGTTGTGTTTTCTGTTTCTATAAAATACATGTAAACACATGACAAAACCACCACCCCCACCAAATGCCAAAACACAAACACAGAAAACCCAAACTTACTCTAACTTACTCTAAATCTGTTGTGACTTAAGTAAAGGTGGCAGGTAACAGCCTGACTGCAAATACTAAATTAGGTGATTTTGTCACTTCAGGAATGTGGCTGCATTCAGCCACAGAGGGATGAAGCATTTGGAGTAGCTCCCTAAATGGCAGGGGACTGGTAACCCAGATGGTTCTTTCTGTCTCTTTAATTTCCTACCCCAATGTCTTGTGTTGATGAAGTTCCAGGTCTGTCCTTTCCTGTTCCCTTTAGATAAGTGCCTGCTTTTCCCTTTTATAGACCATGGGGAATCCTTGAGCAGTACAGGCGGGATTGTTGAGAACAGAGGTGGTTTTTTTGGGTATAAGAGCACTGGCCATTCCTGGTGGTGTTCCAAGTCAAGGGACTGTTTTTGCCAATGTGTGGTGGCAGTGAATGCAATAAACTTCCCTGGCTGCCTCTTGAAGTGTGTGGATCCCTTGTGCAGCAGGCACCTCACATCTGTCAGGTAGTTGGTTTTGACTTTTGTGAATGAAGCTGTGTGTGTGCTTGAAAGCCAGGGCCCTAAAAAGCCCTGACATCTGCATCCTGAATTGTATTCTGAGTATATAGGAAGAAACTCATCTGAGGTTAAATGGAATGTGAAATGACATTTAGCTGGGAAGAATATGGATTTACTGCTGGTGATCAGTTTCTGATAATAAAAATAAAGCATTGTGTTGAAGAAACTTAAACAGATACTTAATGGTGTTTCTATAATCAATGTGAAACATGCAAATGAGGTTGCCAGATGGCACAAGAGAAACTCTCGTAGATTCTAGCAAAATAAATAACACTTCTTGCAGTGAAAGTCAACAACAGACAGAAATACTTGTAATGCATTCTTTTACAGTAATGGGATATTCATGAACAAATAATAGATTCCAGGCTAATCTATCACTACCAGAGGGAGGTGCCAACATCTCAAGTATTGACAAAAGTTTTTTCTTGGGTTATTTAATTTTTCAATTCAACATTAAGCAATAAAATCAATGACTCAAGCCCCTATTTGAAGGAAGTTTTAACCTGAGACCACTCTACTTGAATAGAAGCCCTCAAAACAAACATGAGTGCAAAATTTCAGACATATATAACTAGAAAGAAGTATAAGTAATCTTAGAAAGCTTGGAAAGCAGGGTCTTAAAAACCAGACTGAGATACTTATTCTGCATCAAAAGGCAGATCATACTGATGAATCTGAGAAAGCATTTGCTCTTAATGATGAAATGAAATTTTTTCTTATCCAGAACTTCTGTGCTTCAAGGAACAGCATGCATTATTGCTTGTATTATTACTTGATTGCACTTGCCTGGAAATTGCCAGGATGAAACCGTTTAAATTCCTACACACTAAGCAGTATATTTGCTCAGCTCAGTTTTTAATCTGTTAAGAAACACAGTATTTAAAATTAAAACTGATCTTATATATAGTTAATTTTTTTCCCATACAGTCTGTAATAGGCTGGTTTAGCTTTTATTAAAAGGAATATATTTGAGTAATTGCAGAGGTATTTGGTAGTTTTCTCACACAAGTTTAAAAGTCTTTACCTTCCTGTGCCACCCCTGTGTGTGAATGTGTTGTGCCGCTGGAGGCAGCAGGCTGGGCCTGGGGGGAGGCACTGCTAAACTCTGATATCTGTGTGTCCCAGCTGATGGTGGTGGAGAAACAAAAAACTGAAACTGTTCTCCAAAACACTGGAGTGGCCTTCATGCAGGAAAGAGAAGGCTCCTGGGGAAAAGTGTAAGAATGAGATAGTCTGACTGGCCCCCAGGGCTGGGGAGGCAGAGAAGGAGCTCTGAGCCACACTCAGAGCACAGGACAGCACTTGCTGCAGGCTCAGATGGATTCTTGTGCAGTCCAACTCCAGCTGATCATGTGCTCCTGGATACTCTGAGCATTTATTAGCAACTTTGAGAGAGGCAATCTCTTTTGATTCATGGAGCATCATCGCATTGGGGATCTAACTCTCATAATTCTTGAAAATAATCACAGTGCCTTAAGATTGAAGAGTTTCAATGAAAGGATCTCTGAACTGGAAATAGGTTTTGTGGTAGGGAGCTGTTGTGTTGAAGACCTGGCAATTTTTGCCTGAAGATCAGGCAATTTTTCTGTCCTGGAGTCTGGTGGCTTAACGCCAATTCAGTGTGGGGTTCTTCCTGAGAGTCGGAGCAAGATGATCTTTAAGGTCTCCTACAACCCAAACCATTCTATGATAAAGAATTCAGGTAAGATAAGCCTCAGCAACATTTGATTAAACAAGAGTGCAGGCAGTCTCTGGGGGCTACAGGGACCTGCCTGGGAGTACAAGCTACTGCTGGTGGTATGTCCATATGGAGCTGCAGTGCCAGGGGGTGGCTTTTTGGGAAGAATGATAGTGGCAGGTGCAGCCAAGGGCCCTGCTGCACTGGGCAGATGGTCATGATTCAGTTCAGCACTTAAAGTAACCATTCAGGATGCAGGCATTATCTGGGATTTATGTGCCAGCAAATGACCAAGCATCTGATCTTTAAATCTGTTTAAACACTTAAAGATCAGAGAAAATGCACTTAAGAACAGTATGAATTTCTTAGTCACTGAAACCAATGAGATCAGTACCTTTTGGTATCTTAGTCTAATGACTGGGCTGTGCTTGTCACACAGTATTGTTTTCCTTCCCCATGATCACTCTTTTATCATGGCTCTTCTTGATACTGTTTTCCTTTTGAAGTGCTGTCATTCTTTTTTTTCCTCGCACAGCACTGATGTCAGCATGAAAATCCAGATGAGCCAGAAACAGGTGTCAGCTGAATGTTGCAGGGTGCCAGTCTAGCTCAGCACTGCAGCACTCTGCAAGTACTGAGCACTTGGCAGAGTGCAGCCTCCTCTTCTGCACGTGCTGTGACAGGCACCTGTGCTGCTGGTGGTGACTGGGCACTCGGACACAGCAGGAGCTGCTGGTTCAGCAGGAGGACCCCAGATTACACAAAAACTGTGAGAGTATAAAAGCCAAGGGATTCCTTTGCTCAGGCTTCCTCCCTGGAAGCACCAGCTCAAGCTGGATTTGTGTTACTGTGCCATGAGCCAGTGAGGAATCCTGTGTGAGTGTGGGGTGTGCAGGGGGCCAGGTGGGGACCCACTGGGTGACTGGAGCTGCCACTGCAAAGGGGCTTCAGTCCCAGCAGGGACAGTCTGGGGTGGTGCCACTGTGACCCCAGGAGTGGCACCTGAAGGGTCAGACAGGAAAGTTTCCTTAACATCTGGGAAATGTGAGGACACAGGGCCAGAACTGGAAGGTGGCAGGTGTACTGTCTTGAGGGTGGCTGAGTTTTCCTGTTTTGCTCCTTTTCTCTCCTTAGCTGTCTCTTCCATTTCCTGGTTCCTGTAGGCAGCATGTCCCTAGGAACAGGGCTTTGTACCTGGGCTGTTTGCCTTTGGGTGAGCAGAGGTCCTTAAGATCATTTATTGTTTCCTAAAATGCAGATAACTGCCAGCACTGCTTTCATCATGAAAATACATATGTTATGCAACAAGTGTCATTGTTTTCTGTATAAATATGACAGTGTTGAGGTCAAGAATACCTCTCATGTCCCTAAGTTCCCAGTATTTTCCTTGAGCCTACATAGTAGGCAAACCACCCATGTATGAATTTTCCTGCAATGAGCCCCATTCCTGGAGCATGTGCTATACCTGCTGCTCACAGAGTGATGTATGTGAATTATTAATGATATAAATTACTTTGAAACTAGCTGAGCTGAGCCATGAACCCAGGGCAACAGTACTCCAGGGTCAGGACATCGGGGTGAAATACACTGTGTGTTGATGTGGTGATAGTATAAAGATCAAAAGTACCTGCAATATCCTGGAGTTCACAAAGAGGCAGCGGCAGCAGAAATGTAATAAAAAGTAAAAGGAGCAGGCCCTACTTGTTTCTCTCCTTGGATTTGCTGTCAGGTTTGTGATGAAGCAGCAGGGCTGGAACTGTTTTG
The DNA here is from genome assembly GCA_013400635.1 of Hypocryptadius cinnamomeus. Taxonomy (NCBI): domain Eukaryota; kingdom Metazoa; phylum Chordata; class Aves; order Passeriformes; family Zosteropidae; genus Hypocryptadius; species Hypocryptadius cinnamomeus. The sequence goes on along the minus strand of VYZP01069355.1, from coordinate 22,261 downwards.
CCAGAGATATCAGGCCTGTCTGAGATCCCCACTGTTTTATTTTACTCTTTTTTTGATCTTTTACTTGATTTGCCTCTTAACCTTGCACATTACACCTGCCATTATGCACAGTTGCTATACTGCTGTTCAATTTACCCCAAGTGCAAGGTGCTTTATGTTGAAATTGTTCAGCTAAACTCCTGTGCTGTTTCTTAGCTTTCATCAGGGCAAGTTGCTCTCTGGCTTGCAGTGGGGAGCCAGATTCAGAGCAGTATTGATGTGTTTTTCCCTGTTTGCAAGGCAGGGGAGACACAGCCAGGCATTTTAACCTCTCTTCTGTGAAGACATTGTAAAATATAAATAGACAATCTTCAAACACCACTGGTGAGTGTATCTTGGGAGTTTCTGAATATATTATTCTTTCAGGAGTCTCTTGAGTAAATCGTTGAATAAATTGCATTCTTACACTGTGGTATTGGACTGTTGAATAAAACAACATAACTATGTGCTGCTTTGATATTTTTATTAGTATTAGCTGGAGATTTGGGAGCATTTACTTATTTGTATTTTATTGTATGTTTGTGTTGCACCATGCTGTGCTAATTCAAAAATCCCAAAGTGAGTAAAAGCATAATGTACTACTTTTTGCTAGAAGTGTCATTGCATTAGGCACTGGACTAATCCCACCTGAGATGCTGAATGGCTCTGAGTCATGAAATTAAAATGGAAATTTCATGAAAGGTGCTGAATTTACAGAACTCGTTACAGTGTTTGCAACCCATCATTTATAAGCCAGCCTTTCTTTTCCTCTTGAAACATATGGATGACAAATGGAGAGGTTTTCTTCAGCTCTTCCAACAACCAGTGATTAAATTTACAGAACTGCCTTTACATTTCTCAGCTCTAGCTGATATAATAAAACATTTTATCACTGACTGGGTGGTCCCCATGGTACTGAGCTGTGTGACAGTTTTCAGCATCAGGCCAGCTGTTGTTTTTATTTCAGACTAAATCTTCCAAAGATGAATAGCATGTAAAATTAATAGTTTCTTGCCAGGGAAGTTTGGAAAGTTGTATAGGTTTTTGTTTTAGTCCTAGAGCAAATCTATAACTTGGAGTAGCTAGCCTGAGAACACAGTGATGGATTATCATGTTTGAGCATAGCTCTGAGAAGCCTGACATGATAGGGAATGTGCCTTCCCTGAAAGAGATGCTGCATTGGATGAGGAGGGATTTCAAGTCTGCATTTTATTTGTGTTTGAAATGCTGCTCTTCAGAGTTTGTTGCTACTAGGAAGCATCTTCTGGCAGTTCAAGATACATCTCAGGATAAACAAATTCTGTCCTAGTAGTATTTTTTTTTCTCTAAATAAATTCTTGCTAATGAAAACCTTCCCCACCTCACTGTCACATGCAAGGGTGGAGTTTTTGAAGTGAGTAGAGGCTGGGGCCATGTGGTATGGCATAGCGTGCAGCATGATGTGTTCTCATGCCACAAACCCAGAGATTCTTCAGGGAATGGCTGAGTCAGGAGCTGCTCACACGACACAGCAGGGAAATGGCACTTCCTGGACAGTGCAGGGGAGACAGACATTCTTACCCTTGTTTATCCTAGTCTTTGTACTTGTATAAATTCTACTAATGAAAAACTGGAGTGGGGAGAGGCTGGATAAGGAGGTCAGAGCAGGGGCAGCTGTGGCCTGTGTAGCATCTTCTGTAAGCAGTTAGCCTGTGCTCTGCTGCTTCCAAGTGCTTTGCTCTGGGGGGTGAGCAGCCGGGTCCCTGACACTCAGGACGCCTGAGACCCAGTGTGCCATGTCATGCTGGGTAGTCACACTGTGGGAACAGTCGTGCTGGAGGTTAGAGCTGCTCCTTCTTAAAGCCTTGCAGACACTGCTGAACAAGCTCTGCTTCTCACAAGGTTTTGTACCAACAATTGGCTATTAAGCAATTCTCTGCCTCGGGCTTAGAGCTCCATCTGGATGTGAACTTGGCAGAAACTTTGTGGCTCACAGGATCTGGTCTCGTTAGAAGTAGCAGCTCCTTGCTGTGAATGCTTCTTTCCCTGCCGAGGGAAGCTGAGAAGGACAAGACTCTTGACTCTTTATTCAAGGACAGAGCTAGTGTCAATTTTAATTTTTTAACTGCTTAGTTCTTAAGTTAATAGTAGCAACCATGTGACCTCATAATGAGACATTCACAGTCAGATCTTTTTCTTTTTGAAACCTGTTATAAAATTGGGGACATCGATTATTCCTCAAATCAAGGAATTCATCAAATTGAGCCTGTGCTTTGAGCTGGCCATGTGCATAACTCCATTTCTGTTTAGCATGATATGTGCCTGAGGGAGACATTTCAAAAGCTGAGAGCACAGAATGCTTAACAGCTCCTTATACCTATGGAAATCCCCTGAGTGATGTCCTGAACAGAGTAGTGAGGTCTGGGTGCATTTATCAATAACAAAGTTTCTTTATTTAATGTGAAGTGGCTGCAGCTGCAGTCCTTCAAGTGAGATATTTCCTCTACACTGTACACAAGGGTAATGAACTCTAAACTTGAACAGGTACAGAGAAAGATGACCAAGGGAATGAATTGCCTGTTTCATGAGCGACTGGAAAAGCTTAGCCTGTAAAACTTACCAAAAAAGGTGAGGAGTATAGTTGCTTTCTTTGGTACAGCAAGGAGTTAAGTACCAGAGAGAAAGGAAAAAATCACATTGGAAGACAGCATTTCCACAAGTATAGGTGGCTACACATAAATCAGACATAATTAAATCAGTTAATAATCAGCCTAAAAATACATTGCCCCAAGAAGGTCTGTAAAAGTCTTCTACTAAAGGCAAAGGAGACACAAGTGTTAACTGCCTTTGAGATGGTGTTTGGACAGTTCATGAACAGGAGGGTATGATATGGTGTCTGCAGTGGTGGGGGCTTGTTCTCAAGGGCTGGGAAATTCTGCAGTCTTTACTGTGACAGCCAGTATCTGGTGGAGATATTTAAGCTGAAATGTTCTCTCTTGGTCTTTGAATCGGAACTGAATTAAACTCCTCAGTGGAGGCTGGGAGAAAAATGTGAAAATATAAGTGCCTTGCAAATGCTTTAGTTATTATTAAAACAGGCAGCAAAAGATTGTCAGCCACATCTGGCAACAGCAACTGTGGGGGATGCTAATATCTGTCCCATTGCCAGTAATTTTTTTGAAATACCAACACAGAATAACACTCCTTAATAAAACTGCATAATTCCTTTAAGCACAGCTGAAACCAACTGAAGAGTTGCTTTGGGAACAGAAAGTCTTGTTGTGTGGTGTCCCTTTCCAAAGTCTTGGCATGAGACATGCAGATCCTGGGATGCTTCCCAGGCTCACAGGAGCACCAGGGGGGCTGTGAAGGAAGGGGATTGCAGTGACCTGGCCAGGTGTGTTTGTTGCAGCCTGGGCACTACTGGGCTGCCATTGATTGCTCGTGAGCTCTGATATTGCAGATGGCCTCTATGTGAGGTATTGTCCCCCAGATTTAATGGTTGGGTGTTGAGATGATCCCATAAAAGCTTTGGCTCTAGTGCATGCAGGAAAGGAAGGCCTGGAGTGTTCATGGATGCTGGATAGAAATCAGCTCAACGTGCACAGAGGCTGAGGTGTCAACAGCTCTGGACTGAAGTGGCTGATTCTGGACTGGCTGTGGGTGATGTTTTCTTGGGGTAGTGTGTTGAGGGTGAAAGCTCCAGTGGCTTCTGACCAGTGTGGCTCTCCAAGAACATGGCTTTCTGCAGGGAGAGATGAAATGTTGGAAATTTTAGCGTGCATCAGCCAGGATGAGGAAACTGCACTTCCTTAAGAGAGGTTTTTGAGTTCTCCCTACCCAGCCATCTGTATGTGGCATTTAGACAAATAAGCACTTGCAGGGAGCATCCTTCATTGGGAATTTCTAGGTTGTTTCTACAGGAGTCACCTTTTAGCCATATTTGCTGCTGTCTAACTTATTCTTTGGAAGACAGACTCTCAGTCCTAGCCCATATCACTGAATTTCCTTATACAACAAAAATCAAGCAGGGACAGAGGTGCTTGAAGATGTCAAGTGTGAAGTAATTTAAAAGTGAAAGGGAAGCATTACTCTATGAGCTAGCAAACCTTATAAAGGATTCTACTTGCTGATGACAAAAATCATTTGGCCTGATCCTGTGGTCTCAAGTGGAGAAGCAGCTTCATCCTGAAGTGACTTGCTGTGCTTAAGTTCAGTTTAGTCTGCAGGTGTGCTGGCAGGAGTGCAGGAGCATTGGGAGATGGCTGTGGGATGCAGCACAGCCCCTCAATTACCCAGCAGAAGTTGGCTAGGACGTGGTGCTTAAGATGGCTCCTGGTTACTCTGTGATAAAAAGACAGCTACAAAGACCTTGGCTGGCTTAGGCTTCTAATGAAAAAGTGGAGGTTTTGCAGTGGAAAGAGATATAATCAATGTAAAAAGTTAAAAAGCATTTCTTTGGGCCAAGCAGTGACTTCTGCAGAGCGTGGACATCAGGAACGTGCCTACACGGAATGTGCTGCATGGTCTTAGAGGAGTACATCTTCCATCTCTTGCTCGTGCTGATTTTGGGAGATGAGTTATTTATTTTTTAACAAAAGACTTAGAGATGTTTTAAATCTACTTATGGACGCATTTTTGATTCAATGACTCAATTCTATAAAACTAGCAATCAAGGGCATGTGTGCAAGGACATTTTGGGGTTTTATAGCTCAAGTGCATCTCAGCCGTTCATTGCTTTTAAAGCTGCAGGTCCTACTTTATTAATAACTGGTTTTGATCTGCAAACATGCAGGTTCTCTGATTATAGTCTTATCTTCAAGACTGCTATTTAAAAAAAATTAAAATACATATGTATATTCGTACACCTTATCCATTTGACAGTCAAAGAATCATGAAACCTGTTCAAACAAACACAGAGTGAATAGGGATAATGTCTTGATAAATAAAATTTTGCTACCAGAGAACAGTGGGAAGACCCCTGTCTAAATATCACCTTGGAACAGGCACACAGACTGTGGGAGTCTAATGTTGGAACTCTCTAGATGTTGTGCAAAACAACTTTATATATCTGGTAGGAAAAAATTAGTGAAAGAACAAGGAACAAAAATTATGCACCACAATTGCAGGATTTATGAACAGAACCGTAGGTAGAAATGGATGGATTCTTTTGGATTGTTGCCACCCGTGTAAATGAAAATTTGAAAAACCTGTTAATGAAAGATGTGAGATTTTTGGCCTGAAAATTGTGACAGACTAAGGTGATAGCTTAAATGTGAGTGAAAGGAATATTTTCATGGGGTTTGTGTGAGACAGGGTGTTTCAGAAGCTTTGAGCTGCTGAACAAAGGGCTGGATTCGTTTGGTTAAATAGATCCTGGTGCTTTGGGCTGCCAGGTGTGAGCTGTGCAGGGTCCTGCTGTTACATGGGGCTCTGTCATGGCTCTCAGTAATGATACACCCCATGGGCAGTGGATGGGGGTTTTTCCAACTGTCATTGGATATCTTCTGATTTAATGCAACAGCTTCAGTAGCAGCATAATGTGGTGGGTTTTGATCAATGTACTGGAGGGTTTCTATTGCTTAAGCAGATTAAGGTACTGTACTACAGGGCTGCTAAAAACAGCAGTTCTGCCTTAACTCTAAGCTTGTATAAATTGCAGATCTCTGGTCCTCTGTCTTTGTGGGAGCACTATTTCAACATAGCTGGTAGTGGTTAAAATCATTGCATGTGTCAAAGGAAATGGGATCAACAAATGAAGTGAAAAACATGTCTTTCCTTCTAGCTCATTTGGATTGTGCCATGTGGGACCATATGTGACTTGACCTTTATTTCCTTTGGCTAAATAGGATCAGTACTAATGAAAACAAGTTCAGAAAATAGATCAGATTGCAACACAGCTTTGGTTAAAAAATAATCAACAATCTTCTTGTTTCATCTCTGAAGCATTTCTGTAATTGTATCTGTGCATTTTGGAATACCTTCTTTTATATGGCTACATTTTTCTGCTTCATATACCTGGAAATTTGAGGTTATAGGTGCATAAAGAACTTGAATTTTATGTGGGCAAAGGGGTTGAGCAGCACCCTATGTTTAAAATCCATGTTTTAGATTATACAAGACATTTCTATTATGGGATTCTGTAGTTCAAACATAAGTTCTAGAGCTCCCAACAGTTCCATAATTGAGTATATAAGTTGCCGAGTGCCCAAAGCCACAAGTGTGAAATGTGATGGAGCTGTGGCTTATCTCCTGAACTGTAAGAATAGTAGAAAAATAGGAAGACTCTCCTGGGTTTAGAAGTTGCATGGTTTTTTGAACTAAAATGCTTATTTTCTCTCTATTTTTAGCCTAGTTCACTCCACTTTTCTATCAAAGTGATCCTTGTCGTAAAACTCCAAACCCTGATTCTGTATTGATGATTCAAGACTCCAAAAGGGTCTGCATAGCTCTGAACTCTTTAATAGCTGGATAAGTTCTGCCAATCAGTTTTTCCTAGTAGGAAGAAGTCTTTTCCTGAAGAGAAATCTTGTGGTTTTCAGTCAGGGGAAATAGAGTATAAGACAAAATGGTGTAATCCCACAGACACACCTGCAGAGGCTGCATTGCCTCTGGATGTGCTCTTTCCTGTCCATAGAAGGCTGCTGTGGAATTTTCCACCTGTTCTTTGGAATGCTGTTGAGTCCAGAACAATCATACTGTTTCTGGGGGGCAGAGTCCATCTTTTGAATGCTGTGTATGCATGTCATTATCTGTCTTTAATGTCCCACTGAACTGCTGTGTTGTAGGTAATTATGTTCATGGGATGGAAGCTGCCACCAGTCATAAATACCTGCTGTTTTGGTGAAATGGATAATGCAAGTTTTTATGCAAAACAAAGATCTCAAAGATGTGTGTGATGCTTATGGGTTGCTCCTAAAAAGGTGAGAAGAAATGGAAATGTCAACAGAACTGTAATTAGTGGCATTGCCTTGACTCACCACTTGTCAGGTTAGAGTACAAAAAGGTGAAACTCACTTGTCATCTGCCTTGCTGAAAATGTACTGCCTTTCAAAAAGCAAAATGATTCACAGCACAGTGGGATGTGGTCTGGAAGAGTCGTGATGTACAGCAGGAAGTCCAGCTGGAGGCCAGATACTCGTGGTGCACCCAGGGGTCAGTGATGGGGCCAGGAGTGCTCTTCATTGCTGACCTGGATAACATCACAGAGTGACTCCTGGGCACTTTTGCAAAGATGCAAAGCTGAGAGGAGTGACTGGTGCACCAGGTGGTTTCACTGCCATTCAGAGGGACTGTGACAGGCTGAGAAATGAGCTGACAGGAATCTTATGAAATTCAACAAGGGAAAATGCAAAGTCCTGCACCTGGACAGGAGTAACCCCACGTACCAGCACCAGCTGGAAGGCAGCTTTGCAGATAAAAGACACATCCTGGTGGATGCCAAGCTGACTGTGAGCAAGCAATTGTGGGAAAGAAGGTCAGCAGCCTCCTGGGCTGCTTTGGGAAGGGCATTGAGAGCACACCAAGGGAGGTGACCCTTCCTGTTTGCCCAGCCCTGTTGAGTTTGCATCTGGAGCACTGTGTCCAGGACTGGGTTCCCCAGTACGAGAGACACACACTGGTGTGGGTCCAGTGCAGAGCCAGGGAGGTGAAGGGGTTGAAGCATCTTACACACTGGGAGAGCTGCGACTATTCAGCCTGCAAAAGAGGGGGCTTGGCAGGCTCTTACCCATGTGCATAATGGGTGCCTGAGGGTGGGAGAAGTAAAGATGATGGAGACAGACTCTTCTCATTGGTGTTCAGTGAGGCAATAAACACAAGGCAATTAGCAATGAAACAAAAAGTAAATTTCCAAATTGAAATATAGGACATTAAACATGAGATCTTTTTTTTTCTCTGGGAGTGATTGAACACTTGAGGTGGTGACTCAAAGAGGCTGTTGAATGACCATTCTTGGAGCTATTCAAAATTTACCTGAACGAAGTGATCCATCTACTCTGTCTGCCACTGCTCTGTGCAGAGGATCCAGAGGTACCTCAGCCGTTCTGTGATTCTGCCTGGATACAGCCATGTGCCTAAACCCTGCTGTGAAAGGTAGCAATTGAGTAGGTGCATTAACAGGCTCAATAATCCTGTGAGTAATCATCTCTACTTAGATTTACAAACAGCCCTTTATGTTCCTGAGTGACATTAGTCTATTATCCTATTGCTAATCACTCCATTTGTGAGGAAGAGACAAAACTTTAGATAAAACTTACTTCACTGGTTACCAGTTAATGAGCATTGCAATTAGAATCCTTCTAGCAGAAGGGAACATAGCTTTGTTGTACACAATTGCAGTGACCACATGAAATAACAGTTCATGATTTGAGCATGACATGGAGGGAACTGTGCCTGAAACCTGACTCTTTTGAGTTAGTGTGTGAATGACTGCTGGAATTGCATTTATTCTCTGTGATCTGCAGTGTTTTCCCCTTGGTGCCTGTAGTCTGTTAAAGAGCCTGAAGAGAAGCAAGCACTTGTGCACTAATAGGTTATTTCTTATTAAATTGAGCTCAAGTGTTGCAGGAGCATTAGACTAGATGAGATCTCTTGGATTACTGAGTTTTAGACCTTCTGCAGTGTTTCACAACTGTTGTGCAAAACTGCTTGGTGGAAGGTGTTGGAGGAACTCTGGTCCTTTGGCGCTTCCCCTTTACTTGTCTGGGGAACTCTGCAGCTGTTGGGCTAAATCTGGTTAGTTTGTATTCATACAGTTGTCTTCTGTGCTGTACATGATCAGAACACTTAACCACTACAATTCCTTTCCTTGTGCTTGTTCCCTGATAAATTTAGAGGGGGAAGTATATTGGATTTACATGGCAAGATTTGCTAAAATGAACAATTTAATGTTTACAGTTCCAGAAAAGGTCTTGTGGGAGAACTGTACAAAGGTCGCCTTTAATCCCTGTTTCATGGTCTTAATATCTTCTGAATTTCAGTATTTTGCTGTGGCTGGACTAGTGCCCCTGTCATTTCTCTATTCAGATTAAGGCCAGGTTGGGTGGGGCTTTGGACAACCTGGTCTAGTGGAAGGTGTCCTGCCCAAGGCAGGGGGGTTGGAACTGGATGATTTTTCAGGTCCTTTCCAACCCAGACCATTCTATGATTCTATGATTTACTCAGTAGTGTGAAGTAAGTTAAAATTCAGGTCTCACTATTCATTTGTTGACTTCTGATCTTTATTTTAAATGAGTCAAGAGCACAAACCCCAAAAATCTTCTTGGTCTTAAATGTCAGGTTTGAATACAGTAATTCAGAGTTAGTATTTAAATGTGTTAGAGGCTTAGTTATTTGTTCTCTGCATTATGTAGGAGAGGCATGGAAGTAAAACATCTGACTGTCTATTCACTACTCAGGCATTCATAGTCATCTGTGAGTTATTAATTTCATCTAGAAATTGCCTTCTCAATAGAACTTTTAAAAATAATGCTAATGAGATTGGTTTTACTGTGTGCTAAATATCATTACAGATTTGAAAATTGGGCCTGAACTTTCTTTTATTTTCCCCCCTTTAAAAAAGACCCTTCCATTCCTTTCAAGTGAGGTGCATTGCCACCATCTAAATTACACTGGCTTTTAATAATTATTTTTTCATATAGTGGCTAGATGAAAAGGGACTTCTAGTGCAAAAAAGAAATAGTCAGGAAAAGCATCAGATGTACATTTTTAATGTGCTCAGAAGTTTTTAGAGTCTGTAAGGTTACCTAGTTTGTATATTGTAAGCAAATGCATATACTCACCTTTTCTGGCAGAATAGATTTTAACTGAACTTAGCAAAGAAAAGGCTCAAATAACTAAAAAGTCAGTGAACTTCAGCAGCTTTCCACTTAGCTGAGTTCTGGGAGCTGAGTCTCTCCCTGTGCATTTTTACAGCTGGGTGGCAGCATTTCTGCAGCAATTCATTTGTATCTAAATGAACTGCTCAAAGAATTTTATTTGGATGGATCAGATGTTACGTGCTTTTTTTCCTCTCAGCTGTGATTATCCTTTTTGCAGCAATATAAAACTCGCCAAATATTAGTTACTTGGCTGTGATAGTGAGTCCTAATGATGTTGCTCTGGATATGAGTAGGTGTAAGATTTTACAAAATGAGAGGAATTTATAAAGCAGCACGGCAGGGACTCATCTACTGACCATTCTGTCTCCTGCTGCTTGGGGTACTCCCTTACATTCACAGTTTGTGTTCAGGATTCCAGCTCAAACACCAGTTTGCCTCATTTATTCACACCTCTAAAGATGAATTCAAACAGACTGCCTCAATGGTCTGGACTGATAAGAGTTTCCCCAATGCATTTTCCATTTATGTATGTCACTGCTCACCTACATTGGTAAATTAAATCTTAATGGTCATGCTGAATTTTGCAGGTTTAAACTTTAAGCCATTGGATTTTATTATTATTTGCATCAGAAGGAAAAATTCCCCACCATCATATTTACTTCATTGTGAAATTACCATAAGGCAATCACATATCTTTTTTATATGCCTTAAGCTCATTGTTAAGTTTGCTTTTCCAGGTTATTCTTATATCTGTTCTTTGAATTCATTCCTGTGTTATTCTGCCCTTTGTGCAACTCATTTTCTGAAAGGATGTGGTTTTCCAGCAATGTTTTACTAGGGTTATATAGATAATTACTGCCATTACCCAGATTTTAACAGTTATTCTGCGTTTTATGAAGGGTGCTCCAGACATGTCCTGAGGTGAGTCTGAGCAAGTTACTGTATCTGTGTGCTGTAATCCTGCCACCACTATCTGGAGCTTGGCTGTGTTAAAGCAGATTTAGATGGATTCTGACTACTCTGTTGGCAATTCACATGGTCCTGTATCTTTTATTACCTGTCTTCATTTTTACAGTACTGAACTTTGTGTTAGCTGCAAACTTTATTAGCAAAGATTTTATATTGCTCATAAAAATATTCAGCAGCACTTGGTCAAGCCTGTTCCAGTGCCCACCCATCCTCTGGGTGAGGAAGAAGCTGAAGCCCTGGCTCTGGCACTTGTCCTGTAACCATTTTTTGACTTGACAGATTGGATTGCCCTTTCAAACCCCTTCCCTTTGACTGGGAGGAGTGATGAAAAGGTTACCTGCACTCCAGAGTCATTTACTGCTGCTCCCAGAGCTCTGTAATCCTTCTTGATACCTCTCAGACTGTATCTGGTGCCAACATTATATGGAATTAAATCTAACAGTTTGAAAAGATTCAAGTATATGTCAAGATAGCTTGATCTACCAGATGAGTGGTCTTGTCAGCTTTACAGATTTGTTTGAGAAGACTTAGAAAGGCATGGAAAGTTTTTGAAACCATGTGGACTGTCATTAATTACATTTTAGCTTCTAATTCTTTTTTGTTGTGAGATTCACAGTAACTGTTCTGTAGACTAATGTGTTATACAGACTGTAACTCCATGGGTGTCCTTGCCAGTTTCACTTCTTAAAACTACCCAGGGAGTCCTTCAAGCCTTGTGAAATTCAACAGTTTATTGGATTTATTAAACACTGTAATTTCACAGAATCACAGATTATGCTGGGTTGGAAGGGACTCACAAAGACCATCGAGGCCAGCTCCAGACCCTGCACAGGACACCCCAAAGTCCCCCCCTGTGCCCCGGAGCATTGTCCAAAGGCTCCGTGAGCTCTGTCAGGCTGCTGCTGTGACCCTGCCCTGGGGAGCCTGTTCAGTGCCCCACCAGCCTCTGGGGGAAGAGCCTGTCCCTAATGTGCAGCTAAACCTCCCCTGACACACTTCAGCCATTCCCTCGGGCTCTGTGATGGGTCGGCACAGAGAAGGGATCAGGGTCTGCCCCTCCTCATCAGCGAGTGGTAACTGCAAAGAGGTCTGTGCTCAGTCTCTTCTCCAGGCTGGACAGACCAAGTGACCTCAGCTGCTCCTCACAAGGCTTCCCTTCACCATCCTTGTGGCCTCCTTTGGATGCTCTCTGATGACTTGAAGTCTTTTTTTTGTATTGTGGCACCCCAAACTGCCGCAGCACTCGCAGTGAGGCCACCCCAGTGACAGCAGAGCAGGAAAATCCCCCCTTTGGCTGTGCCTGGTGCACCCCAGGACATGGATGTCCCTCCTGGCTGCCAGGGCACTGCTGACTCATATTCAATTTAGAAGCCTTCTCTGTTTATCTAAGTGGTGATTTGCAGATTCATAGATGCAAATCTTTTGGATGTGCCAGTTGGAAAATGCAGAGTCTAAATGGGTTCTTCTGTCACAGACAGTAATCTTTGTATTGAGTGTGTGACAGGCAGGACACACGTGTCTGTTTATAAAAAGAGTCCACAATTATCTACTGTACTTTTCCTTGGTCTATATTCTTGTTTAGGATTTTATCAACTGCGTTTATTTATTTGACAATCCTTTTTACTTTAATTTTGTTCTCACTAGATTTTAAAATGCTTCATTTCCCTTAAATGCACCAGTTTTATTTTCTCTAACCATATTGGCTATTGATATCTTATTGGTTTTCTTTTATTTCCTTCCTTTTAAATCCTTCTATTGACCACACATCTTTGAACTCTTAATTCTTGTTTGGCACTGCTAGTTTTCCTGTTCCATTATACTTAACGGGTTTTATGTTTGCTTTGCCATTTTAACATCCTCTGGCAGAAAGATTGAGTTGCCAGTTTTTCTCTTTACATTATTGTGTTCATGGCTTTCTAACCCATTTGCTATTTTTGTTATATCTTTTTATGGTAAATAAATGACTATTAATGCACTGCAGAAAAATACTGAATATCCACAACAAAACTCCTCAGCTGTCCTCAAAAAAAATTTCTCTTGCACACAGACATATGATTTATTTTTTCTTTCACTAATCCAGCAGGCTAGGATTGTGCTTTCAATTAAAATGGCTTAGCTGAAGTAATTTGGATTTGTTGCTGTCAGCATGGATAAACTTGATAAAGAAAGAGACTAAATTATCTCATAGGGTTTTGTGTTGACTGTTTTTGTTAGCAAGTCTAGATAAATAGCTTGAAGCCATTATTGCTGAAAAGCCAGTTAGTGGCTTCAAGTTACAGCTGAATGCTGGCACCATTTGTACAATATTTGATATGCTACAAAACACTCTCTTCTTTGTGGTACAGTGGTCATCCCATGGCCTGTGGCTCAAGACAGGATACTTTGAATAATTGCTGACTTAAATGTCTTAGAGTGACCCTTTTGCTCTGTTCCCACACTGTGAATATGATTCTTTCTGTCTTGACAAGCTGAAATTTCCGTTGCCTTTTCTTCTGCCAGGCTGGCTGCTCAGGGGTGCCCTCTGCTCCAGCTGCTTGCCAGTCACTGCACTGCAGAGCAGCTTTTCCTCTGGGAAATGGGTCACTCCTTTAATTCTAACTGCAGTAAGGTGCTGGGCAGTCCCACCTGCAGGGCTTGCTGTGTCCAGAAATGCACCTGTGAGCGTGCTGGGACCCCACACCAGGGCAGCTGTGGGTTTCCCTGGGTGGGCTGTGTGTGGTGTCATGGATCAGTGGGTAAATTCATGGCATTGCATCAGGGAGATGCCTGGCACAGACTTGGGAAGGTGATGGGGACCCTGTGGACTCATGAGGAGCAGCCAGTTGGTGTGGAATGGGCAGGAGAGTCCCGTGGGGGCACTGGGCATCGTGGCCAGATTGCTTTTTCAGTTTGCAGAACAGAGAGTGTGGAATAACTGCTCAGGGCTTGATGTCCATGCTATGTGCATTTTGGTGTCCATGCTATGTGCATTTCAGATTGTGTGGGGTTTTTTGGTTGTGTATTTTTTTTTACTTCTGATAAGCTCTATCCTGGCTTTGTGATGCAGCTGGAGGGATTTTCTAGGCCATGTGCAGCTGGAAGAGATTAATTTCCCATGCTCTGAGATGCTACAGTGTGCATCAGAGCACTCTGGAGAGGGGTGTTGGTGAGGTTCAGTGTAGAAGTGCACTCCTGTGTCCAATGAAGCACGAAGGTGTTCCCAGTAAAGTTCCTTGGCACTGCTGCAGTGTGCATGATTACCAGGACTAATTTCTCAGGCTACAATTGATATCTCTAGTACCTCTGCATGGCAATTACTGTGAAGTACTGAGACTGCTCTGAAGCTTGTTCTGTCAGGCCCAAGTTAAATTGGAGTTTGTATTTATTTTTTTGCATTTGTATTGTTATTTGAGTTCATGAAACCAAATTGCAGGAACATAACATATCTGGTTGTTGGATGAAAGTTCCCCCAGTTTGTATTCTAAACACACGATAATTAATCTGCTTAAACCCACATATGCTTCATAAATATCTTGTATATATGTTATCCTCAGGCCTACTTCTATGCAGCATTACATCCACCATTCTTTTACAATACACCTTAGCTCCCAGCCATTACACCAAGGAATGCATTATTCCCTGGCAGAGTAATTGTATGAGTATATAACTGAGGATGCAATGCATCCTTTACACAAATGTTATTTATTGTTTCCTTTTCAGTAGCAAATGAGTTCTTGCCTTCAGGAATGTGTGAGGACTGCAAGAGGCAGGCAGTGGTAATAGTGCAATAAATTGGCCTTAGAGTTCTCAATCCAAGACTGGCTCATGCATATAGTTCACCATCAGAGCTGCCATCCTGCTGTAAATATGAGATCTGGGCTCTGGGCATGTGCTGGATTAACCTTAACTGGCTGCCAGACACTCCCAGCCCCTTTCTCCCTCACCCTCCTCAAAAGGGCAGGGGGGGAAAGAAGATGGAACAGCTCAAGGTAAAGACAGGGAGGTCACTCACCAGTTACTGTAGTACCAATTATTATTTCTACTTCTTCTTTGAGGGAAGTGATGGGATAGATATAGAATATTTTACTGAAGAATTGGAAGGTGAAACTATCAATATTCTCAATGGTTTGCAAATGTTTTAAATTGACTACATCACATAATCCTAACCTAAACATGATAAATCCAAAATCCTTTATTGAGTGGAAAACTTCTTATCCATAAATTAAAGGGCTTGAATGAAGTCCAAAGAAAGACTGTTCATCCATAAATAACAGGGCAGATGACTGGTGCTTCCTGTACCCTTTATGCAAGGGAGAATCTTCCTGAGGACAGGGCTCTGAATCAGTGATGCTCTTTTGCCTTTCAGAGTTGCTCAGTCGTGGACTTCTGAAAAGATTTTACAGATAAATATTTTTCTTGTTTAAACTTTTTGTCCTGTTTTGATGGTACAGCTTTCACAGCTGTCACAGGCTCTTTATGCACTGACTTCTATTATGAGATATCTCGTAGTGAAGTCTTGAAGATAACACTGGGCAAACCCAGTTCTCAAACTGAGCACTTCAGTTTAGTGGGACATGCACCTTATCTCTTCAACTTTCCAAACTTGTCTCAAGTTTCAGGCTGCTACAGGATGTCCTTGCATCTCTATATCAGTAATTTCAAAGAAGTAAAAAGTAAGTAGGAGGTCCTCTTGCTGACAATTTAAAAATCAGGGTGGTAAATTTTATTTTAGTGAAGTGGGTACAAAACTAGAATAAATTTACAGGGGAAAAAAAAGCATCAAACAAAAGCAGCTGTTCTGCAGAGAATATGCCTGTCATTAAGCTGTTACCTCACATTGTGTTTTTCTGCAGTGCCTTCTGGCAGCATCTCAGTCCTCTGCTTTTGGGGCTCTTTAAAATGTATTCTGCTCTGGTACCCCTCTGTAATTGCACTTGAACGTTATCAGGATGCTGGTGAGCACTAATGAGTCTTCAAAGAAGTATGTAGGGACTTTCACTTCCCTTTTGTTCATGCTAATTAAGTTAGGGAAATTTTATATTGTGTCTTGATTAATTCTGGGAATTTGTAAGAATGCAAATGAACATTGTTTATCTGGGGCTGAGTTATCTTTTGATATGCAAACACACTTTGATATGCTGCTTTTCATTAACACTATTACCTTCCTCTTTGGGAAGGACTTTGAATTACAATTACAATTCCATCCAACTCCTCTCTGCACAGAAGCTGTGACTTCTGCTACTCATGTCTTATAATTGGATACAAATTCCATAGTGTACAAGTTATCTAAACAAATTTCTTGTTAGTCTAGCAATATCAGGAATTTAATCTTGTTTTCTCTAAGTCAAACTGTGTCTATACTAGTTAAACAGATGACCAATGTGGTTCTGGATTCTTCCACAGCTATCATAGTCCCAGGGTATACAGAGATGACCTGCATTCTGCAGGCCTTGATCATGGCTGGTTTTACTCAATTATGCTTAAATCTAAACCTTTTATTAGGGGGATCCTTGAGTAAAATAGTTTAGATCCCTATATAAGTGAATAATCTATATTTAGCATAGATTTATTTTTTTTTCATGAACTGTTGGGAGCTCCTAAGGGATCTGTTAACTGTTTTTTTCTGAACAGATAAGACAGAATTTATATATGAAAAATATGCAGTCAATTTCTTTGTAGCTTCTTTGCATTTGCCTGGTGCTTCTCACTGAAAACACATATGGAGGGCTGTTCATGATGCTATTTTTATTCTTGGTTTGTCTCTTAGTATATGTTGAGTGTAGAGCACAGAGCTAGATAATGTGTTCAAGTGTTGTGGATATAATAAAGAAGGATCCCCTAAAGCTTTTGCGTTCTAATTATATTCTGGTTTAGCCCACAATGTGTCCAGACATCTCTTCCTTATTCTGAAAGACACCCTAAACACTAGAAAGTGCCAAGCAAATTGAAGCACCCCATCTAAGTAAACAACCACATGGCAGAGTCCATATGTTCTAAAATTAAGCATATCTATGTTTAAAACAATATATTAATTCTGCTGCTTGAAAGGGAAATCAAACCAATTCCCTTGTGTGGAAAGACTCATGTAGCATTTTGAAAGACTATTAGCATAATAATCACTTCTTGTGATATTTTTCAATTTAGTCTTTTTGAAACAAACCCTGGAAGAGTATTTGCTCTAAAAGAATTGTATCACAGACTTTAAAAGCAAGCTGCTTTGAGTGATGCTGACGTACCTTTTAAGCTGCTTCAAGTTAATGCGCTGCCCCCAAATGAACTCTGCATTTTGCATGAGAAAGTGAAATCCAAGCTTTGTGTGCTTTGGAGGTGACCTGCTGCAGATTATGCTTCAGGACATGTGTGATTCCCCAGATATCCCTCTGTGCTGCCCTTCAGTCCTGCTGCTCCATGGCTTTGCTGGCCCCAGACAGGGTTTTCTGCATTTATAGGGAGCAAAACTGCTGAGCCAGGGACCCAAGGCAGGGGCTGAGTCTCCTTGTGCTTATGGGGCTTTGTGACAAGGCTCACAAAGTGGTGTCACTCACTGGGTGTTCCAAGGAAGGTGCTGCAGATCTTAAGAATTAGGGCTTAGCTATCTCTGAGATGTGGACATTTCCCAGAGAAACCTCAATTATTGTAACTCAAGGAAGTGAGAGTTATGAACTTGCATAATTATTTTGGCCATTTTTGGGATTAGGAAGGATGTTACACTTGGATTTAGTTTATTCTCATTCTTTAGGAAAGCAATTTTCTGGCTGTAGGACAGGTGAATCCACTGAAGAGCAAGGCAAGTTTGGTCAGAACAGCTGATGCCAGTGAACAACATGTGTGTTTTGAGTTTAGTAAAAAACTGCCCAGTACTCTTAAAAAATCTAAACATGTACCTGCCTGTAAGCCTTAGCAAAATGTATGGAGAAATATTTAGTGAAGTTTTTTTTTGGCAAGTTCTCTTGCTGTGACTTCAATGAACAGAATCTACCTTTCACAAGCAGGAGTTTCAGTGCCCTGCTGCCCCTTGTCCTGCCTTGTGTTAATATTAAACTTTTAGGTGGGAAAAGTCTTGAAAGGCTTCAGTTTTTCAAAACACTTTACCTTTGATGTAAAATACCATATAGATCTACTTGGCTGACTCGGAGCAAAGTGTTCTCATCCTGAGCTGAGCCTCTGTTGTCACTCTGCTGGCCAAGGTCAGGCAGCCGTGGCTCTGAGGCCAAGGTCTTTCCCCTGGCCTCTCTTAGCTTCAGCAGGAAATCTGACATTCTGAGCAGACCCAGCTGCTGGGCAGAAACCTAAGTAGCAGAGCAGTGGTTTGTGCTGGGATAGTAGGATTCAGAGAAGTGGTTAAGTAAAATCTCATGGAAATGGGAAAATCATGGTATTGTGGTTTGTCCTCTGATGCACTTAACACCCCAGACTGAGAGCTCTGCTCCTTGTCCTGAGCTGCTGATATATTTGTGTATTGTGTGGCCAGGTTTTTTGGTAGTGGGGGGGTTACAGGGATGGCTCCTGTGAGAAGCTGCTGGAAGCTCCCTGTGTCCTGTTCTCCCATTTTTCTGTATTCTGCTCTGTGTATTAATTCAGGGCAAGTGAGGAATAACCCACTGGTGGGGTACTGAGTCTTACTTTTGTGAGTAACTCCTGCCTTCCCAGGACTTTGGAAAGGAGTTGAAGGTTCTGTGCTTGGCAGGGGCAAACATTTTCTCTGCTCTCTCAAACAGATGATGCTGTCATGAAAAATGCCATTACAGAAATGTTGGTCACACTCTGACACACCTCCCTTCAGAACTGTCTAAGTTTCTAAGATAATGACTCACAAAGAGTGCTACATTGCTACATGTTTGTACTTCGAGTATACCTTCTAAAATGAGATTGTTTCTGCAAACAAAGTCCTTCTTAAAGTGTTAAGGCATCATCTGTAAATTGACAGATTCACTGAGCTGGCAAAGCACTCAGCAGCACAGAGGTGCCCCAGTGTTCATCTTGCACCCAGTCACTTCAATCATGCTGGTGTAAACCACAAGAATTGCTTGAAATAATGTGGAGCTGTTATTCAAAAAGCAATTCATGCTACAACCAAATACCTCTCAAAATATTCTTTTGCAAAGCAATAGCATAACATGAAACAAGGAATACTCACTGGAAGCAATGCACTTTTGATGTCAGTTTATTTTGAGCAAGCATTTCAGCTTCTGCCTAAGTACATATCAAATGACAGATTGTTTACTTCTATTTGACATACTGTATTTTTCATTTTAAGTTTGCTTTGTAGCACAACGTTGTAAATGCAGTGAATGATTCAGTCAACCTATACTTCCTAAAAGCTTTTTAGCATATTTAATCATTGTCTGTTTGGAGGTAGCACAATTTATGTGCTGAAATGCTTGTGTTGTGATATAAATTATGCTAAGAGGAAAAGTACAGTGGTTGAAGCAATCAGACTAAAAGTTGATCTGTGTAGTGAGTGCTCTGCAGAAAGTAAAAAAACATTTGTTTGTTGAATATTTATGTGATCATATCAAAGTGATCCCTTCCCTTCTTGCTGAGAGCGGCCAGCAGTGCACTTGACTTCACTACTCATGAGGTGATTTTCCAAGTTCCCAGCAGAGATGATCAACACTGAAGTCCAGCTCTGTTTCCAGCACCTTTTCTTCCTGTGTATTTTGTTTCTTAGTTAAAAGGAAGGCACATTCAATACTAGAGGTAAGAGTTGGGATTAACACTTAAAGCCAGGCAGGCAGAGCTGAGTTTGAGCCTGAGCAGGAGGTGAGTAAAGGATGCAGAGATGCTCCTGGCTCTGCCACTGCTCTGATGAGAGAGAGTGACTCTGGCCACTCTTTTTCTTCCCCATGTTTTAAGCTGCTGCAGCAAAGTGAGTACACAGTTACTGTGTGAGTAAAATCCTCTGAGGACTGAGTTATTTTGCCTTGTGTTCTTGTTATCTCCTATAAAATGTGCCAGGAATCAGAATTTAATCTAAGATATCTCTTGTGTCTTCATCTACTTATTCCTTAATTGGTCTAGCCTGCCAACTGGATGCTCAGCCATACTGGCAGCTTTTTTGACAAGCATGATTATCCACCCAGGACTAGACAGAAATGGCCAAATAATTTAATAGAATTTTCTGATTAGCCACCTGCTTTTCATGGCTTTCCTCACAATTGAAATTACTGTGGTGCTGGTGGTAATATACAAACTTCTGTGGAATAGTCAAGATCACTGCCAGAACTGCTTAGATTTGATCTGCTATGCTGTAGACAACAGCACTGAACTGAAAAAAAAAAATGCTTAATGAATAGCACATATATGGTATTTTGCCACATAATGTTTACTATTTGTTTATTTTCAGCTGAATTATGTCAGTGAAATTTGAAGTGAAGAGAAAGAAATACTTGAATTCAGCCCCAATTGTAAAGCCAGTGTAGGTGCTTCTGGGTTTGAATGAGTAATCCCTCTTGGTGGTCAAGATTTATGTAGTTATGGAGGAAAAACCTCTGTGGTCAAAGATAGAGTTATAGTAAGCAGTGTTCCAACCTCATTTTCTTCTAGTTTATCCCAAAACAATCCTTAAGCACAATCATCCAAAAGTTTTTGAACACTTGTAAAAGTGTTTTGTATATTCTACAGTGAGTAAAGAAACAGATTTCTCTTCTATTATGTACAAGAAGGTAAAGTATTTAAGGAGATACTTGGTTATGATAGTGAGTATACCTAATGGAGTTATTTAAAAAATGTTGTGATGATTGAGAAGCAGATAAGTAATATCACTTACACTTTTATATCAGGGAATTCAGGTGAGATGAAGATTTGCTAGAAGTGGCAGGCTGTAATGGGTGCAAGGAAAATCACATTTGGTTGCATCACATCTCACATTTTTTGAGCAAAGTGCAGGAGAGAAGTGTTTGTTCATTTGTTCATTTCTTCTGTGATGGGGATGAGGGGGGTGCACTGGTGTTTGGCTGGTTTGGGTTGGGTTTTTTTGTTCACTTCTGAAACTCTTCCTAGAGCTTTTCTGTAGGTTTGTCAGAGCAGTAAACGGCTTTAAAAGTCTGTGTGGTGTCTCCCTGTGCCTTAGGGAGCCAATGTAAGTTTTTTGTTTTTAATACCTCCTGTCTGCATTCAGGAACCAGTGCTGTTATCTCCAAAATCAAAACAAGAGACTGCATTTACTTTGAAGGAAGCAGAATATGGTTCTGCTTTGTTTGGTTTTTAGTAATACACAATATCTGAAGCTAAATGCATGTGAAGTATCTTCACATAGGCAAATGAGATTCAAATACAAATTGCACGGCAAACTGGCCAGCTTTGATTAGGAGATGAAATACAGGTAAATCTCTTTTGGCTTCCCCTGAAAACTGGAATTATTGTTCCCTACTTAAAAGGCGTCAGATGAAGAGCAACTGGAACAAAAGAATTGTTATTCCTGTCTAAAATAGAGAATTATTGTCAGGCTTTTCTTATCATCATGAGAATCTGTTTTACAGAACAGCACAGCTGCCTAGATGATACATTTAGATCTCCTGCTGAGTTTTTTTAATGGAAAGAATTACTTCCTTTTTTCATTATCAACTTTTTCTTTTTTACAGACAATATTTATTTTGGTCTTGCTTTTTGCCTGTCTTGCAGATGTTAATCGTTTAATTCTGACCTCACTTAATCCATTTTTCCATAATATTGAGTAGATTTGGTCTCAGTTTACAGCTGAGATAGAAACTCATTGTTTCTTTGGGTAAGAATGAGCGTGTTGGGATCTGTGATAGAGCCCATTGAAAAATCTGAACACAGAACCAGCCATTAAAGCAGCTGCAAAATCCATTCATCCTAATCTGGGAGAAGACCTGTCAGAGACTTCAGTTGTCACTGAACTTGTTTGAATCACATCAGAGAGTCAGAAGCCTTTCTGACTGAGTGCTGTGACTGTGTGACAGAACTGCTGCTGCTGAACCTGTAACTTGGAAACACAGCACAAACAGAACCAGTCCACAACTGCACTTTGTTTACTGAGCAAAGCTTATTTTTGATATTTTAAGTGAACACCTTGTTGCTGGACTTTGGCTTAACTTAGTGAGTTGTAATTGGGCTTCTCAGGGGAATTGATGTTCTACATGTTGAGTGATAAAAATGTTTTCAGAGAGCTTTTATGCCAGCACTGAAACTTTAATAGTTT
>VYZP01069350.1:0-18718 GCA_013400635.1 Hypocryptadius cinnamomeus | reverse complement strand
GGAGGGCTTTTCCAACCTCAGTGATTCCATGGAACCCAGCACTGGTGCTGGGCAGAGGAGCTGCTCCTTTTCCATCCAGCTTTAACTCCAGTTTCACCCAGCTCCCAACCCCTCCGAGGGAGCAGAGGAATCCAAAGGATTCCTGGCTCCCAAAGGACCCATTCCTTGTAATCACCGGTCCAGGAAAAACCCTCAATAACGCCTCATATTTGTAAAATTACCGGGCAGAACTCTCCTGCTCAAATTAGCCCCGGAGTTCACAGAGTTGGCAGGGAGAGGGGGATAATTACGAGCGGGGATGAACACCACAGAAGGGAAAACAGAGGATAATCACAAGAAAGCAAAAACAGCAGCTGAACAAACCCAAAAATGTTTCGGGATTCGGGAGCAGCACGGAGCTGAGAGCCAAGCGAGCTGGGATTACACCAGGAAAAATGTGCTCCTGGTTTTATTCTCCAGGAATAATTAAAATGCCCAGGGAAATGGGACTTTGGGAATTCGGATGACAATGGTTGGGAGCACAATTTCTCCCCAGCCTGCAGCAGAAATGCACCTTGTGCACTTCACAAATCTCCTACCTGGATAACACAGGGTATCCATAACCCAATATTCCTGTGGGATATTATTGTCTGAGCCATCCCAAACCTTTTCCATTTGGAACATCATTAATCATTCCCTAAAAATCAGTGAATCCTCTGAGCTTTTCCATTAAAATCCCATCACAATGACAGCAAGGAAGGGGATGTACTGCAAGACCTGCTGAGAAGATTCCTCCTGGGAAAACCCAGGTTGTGCCAGTTTGTTGTGGATCTATTGACACCAGCGAAATCAATCCACAGAATCCATGGACACAGCCCAAATTCACCAGGAAAGCCCAATTTTACATCCACTGGGTGAGGTTTTTGTACCCCCCACCCACAGAGCAGCTCAGTCCCACCACTGCAGCTCTGGTTTAAATAATCAGGGATGAACCCGGCTTTAACTCTGTGCTTGGTGAATCCTAAACCCAGAACCCACCTGGATTTATCAATGTAACACCACTAAAATCATGGAACAGTTTGGGTTGGAAGGACATTAAATCCCACCCAGTGCCACCCCTGCCATGGCAGGGACACCTCCCACTGTCCCAGGCTGCTCCAAGCCTCAATGTCCAACCTGGCCTGGGACAACCAGCAAAGCTTGCCACGGGGGCCACGACAAGTGGGATTGGGAAAAACAGGAATTCCGGGACCTGCTCCCTCCACATCCCCACCAAAGACCTGCGGGAGCCCTGGACAAGGTCCCTCCACTTTGTGTCCCCAAATTTGGTGAAAATTGACAGATTCAAGGCAGAGACAATGCCTGGAGAAGTCTGGGCAGGCTGGAGGAACAGCCCAACATGGTGACATCCAAAAGGACAAATTCCAAACACCTCTCAAGGAAAGGGAGAAACCCTGAACCCCTCACAAACTGGGGACCACTGGTTTGGGAGTTCCTCTGTGGATAAAGATGGGAATTTTGGGTAGACAGGAAGATTTTCCACACAGAGAACAATAAAAATCCCTGATATTGGCTAGAGCAGGGTGCTGATAAAACCAAGGTGTGGGTTTTGATCCCTGGATGATTCCCTCCAGAGCTGGATCCTTGTGAGTCCCTTCCAACTCAGAATATCCCGTGATTCCACAAAGCAGCAGAAGGAAATTCACAAAACTGGATCCCAATCTCCATCCTTGGAACCCTTCTAGGCCAGGCTGGACAAATCCCTGAGAAACCCGGTCTGATCTCCCAGCTCTGGGCAGGAGGTTGGATTGGAGCCCTCCTGAGGTCCCTTCCCACCCAGGTAGCCCATCCTGGGAGATGGTGGCCCCATCCCTCCACACCAGGCTGCACAGAGCTCTGGAGCCTCTGAGTACCCCACACAGCACCCATCTCCCAGCCTGGGCTCCATGTGCCCTGACCACCAACCCTCTCCCATGTTCTGCAAGGAGGAAAGGCCAGATTTGGGGCCAAAATCCCATTTCTGGGGGGTTTTAGTCAAGGGTTAGGCAATTCCAGTCTCATTCCAACAAAAATCAGGATTTCCTTCCCCTCACACCATGAGCAGAGCCCTGGGCTGTGTCACCCTCACCTGCCTGAGACAGCCCCAGCTCAGGGCTCCATTTTAATCTGCCTGCAAGTGCCAAACACCACATTCATGCTAAAAACCCACTCAGTCCAAAACCTGGATCCCATCCCTGCTCACCCCTCACAACCCTGGAATTCCATGGAAATACCCCAAACCCAACCCCAACTGCTCAACAGCTCAGCGCAGCAGCCTGGATGGGACACATCTTACCAAAAGCAGCACAGAAGCTTTAGAACCTTACAAATCACCCTTTTTTCACCCCAAAATCAGTCGAAATAAGCAGGGGTTTTTTAGGGTCCAGCACTTCACCAAACACCAGGAGCTTCCCACCAGTGAGGAAAGAGCTGCCAAGAAAAGCAGCTCAGAAAATCATCCTGACATGCCCCGGAGATCTGTGCAGATAAGAGAAGCCCGGTAGCCACTAATGAGGCACAAAGAGTCCGACTCCCGAGCAGATGCTCCGCTTGGAAAACGTAAATATTCCCAACAAATCTCACGGAGCGCATGGACGCGCTCGCAGGTGCTCGGCAGGGAAAGCTGGGATCAAAAAGGAGGCTCCTGTTTGTTGACTGTAAACACCCCCTCGATACCGAAAACACGGAGATGAAGTGGAGCAGGAATTGCGTGGGGGGAAGAGAGAGTGGCTGGAAGAGGCCTCTCCTGACAGCCGGGCAGGATTTGGTCTCCTCCACCCAGCCCTGACCTCGACCTGTGTCCTGGAAAAAGCAGCAGCCACCCGTTCCTTCTTTAGGCAGTAAATCCCAAGTTTCACGGGGAATTTTGCATTTCGGGTACTTCAGGGCTTGGTTCCCTCCTGAGTTAATGGGCTCAGAGTCACACACTTAAAAATAAATTCTTTGGGACCTGGTGAAGAGGAAGGAGGCCAAGAAGCACAAGCAAAGGTGATCCCAAAGGAAAGGAGTCTCCAGAGGTCAGGAGAGGTTGTGGCTCCCCATCCCAGAAGTGTCCAAGGCCAGGCTGGACAGGGCTTGGAGCAGCCTGGGACAGTGGAAGTGGCACTGGATGGGATTTAAGGTCCCTTTTAAGCCAAATCATTCCATGATTCCATGAAATGAGCAAGAACCAAGCAGGGTCTCAGAAACCCTACCTGGAAGAGTCCACAGAAGACCCAATTCTCCCTTCCCTCTCTCCCATCCTTGGTTTGGCTAAGTTCATTTAAAACCAACTTTGAAAGCAACAAAAATTTACAAAGAAAAAGCAAGAGGGAAGAAAAAATAAGTTTGAAATCTGGGTCCAACAGATTCAAGGACCTCTCCAGACCCACTGAGTCCGAGCTCCTGGCCAGGCCTGCTCGGGACAACAGGGAACACATGGACAAGGAGCACAGGGATAACAGGGAGCACATGGACATCAATATATCAGGGAAATGGTTTCAAACCCCATTTTCTCTGGGGGGAATTGTTTCAAACCCCAGAGAGAATTGTTTCAAACCCCGTTCTCTCTGGGGGGAATTGTTTCAAACCCCAGAGAGAATTGTTTCAAACCCCATTCTCTCCAGGAGGAATTGTTTCAAACCCCGTTCTCTCCAGGGGAAGATGCTGGAAGCTTTGCCTCAGCTCTGCTGCAAAAGCCACCACTCAGCCCAGGCTCCTTGCTCAGCTTCTCCCACTCCCCACCAGCCATGGAAGAGTTAACCACAAGGGAAAAAGGTGAGATTCCCCCTTTTCCCCCTTCCTCTCTGCTCCTTCCTCCCAGCAAAGCAGGCCATTACCCCGGCCCGGAGCCGCAGCCCCATTGTTCCCAGCCCTGGATATGGGAAGCAATATCCATTTTCCATTTAGACCAGGGCAAAGCCTTTAATTTCAGCCTCCTGCCTGCAGCTGGAGTTCCCTTTTAACTCCTGGGCCGCAGGAGTGAAGACAGTTTTATATGGGGGAAAACGCTGCAAAGGACACTTTAATATGGTCACATGTGGGAAGGGGGGAGCTGTTCCGAGCGCCCGGTAATGAGGGGCAGCGGGATATTGCACTTCCCATCTGGCTGCTCTGCACAGCAGGGAAAAGGCTCTCCTGGCTTTTTAAGGACAGGCCCCACTGCAGTAAAACAAAACACACCAAAAATAAATAACAAATGAAAGCGTGAGGAGGAGATGCCCTCTAATGTTCGAGCCCGGCAGCACATCCGTGGAAACGGGGGGGAATTGGGACAGCGGGGCAGGGATGGGGCGAAGCGCGGGGGGGGTTGGGGTATCCCGGAGTTTTGGGATCGCCCCACACCTGGGATGGGTTCCCCACATGCTGAGGGGTGCCAGGCTCAGCTCCTCGGCCAGGGCCACCCGTGTTTGTGTTGGTGTGGCCCCGCAGCGTGGCCCTGCAGTGACCCGGGAAGGTCCTTCCCGTCCTGTCCCTGTCCCGTCCCTGTCCCGTCCTGTCCCTGTCCTGTCCCTGTCCCGTCCTGTCCCTGTCCTGTCCCTGTCCTGTCCCCACGGCTCCCGACAAATCTGATTAGGAAGCAGCCTTGGAAGAGGGAAAACAGCCTGAGTAACGACCTGGCTTTGGGAATCCAGCGTTACTCCATGGAATGCCTTCCCAAAGGGCTTTTGGAGCAGCCAGGTCCGGCCAGAGCCTTCCCAGCTCCTAATTAAGCATTAATTGACCCAACCTCTGAGCGGGGTCGGGACAGCAAAGGAGGAGGCTCAATCCCAAAAGAGCATCCCAGGGATGCAAAGGGCTCGGACGGATCCGAGGAATGGGAAGGCTGGAGTTGAGATCCCTTCCGACCCAAACCATTGCAGGATTCCTCCCACTTCAGTCCTTTTTGCAGATGCTCCACTTTTCCCAAAAGCAGGAAAACCCAATTTGCTGAGAAATGGGACATTTTTACAGCCTGTGTGATATGGAGGGGAGGAATCCGCTCTCCTCACTTAAATCCAAGGAATTCAGAGAGATTCTGACCCTGGTGTTCCCCAGCTCCCCATCCCATGCTCCTTCTGACCTGCTGCTGTAGGGGAGAGACAAAAACAGGATTTTTCCCTTCTTTCCAGGGAATCACCATGAAAGCAACAGCTGGAATGTGGGGACCAGGAGTAGAAAACCAAATTTTGGATATGATCAGAGTTTCTCCTCTTTTTGCAGGACGAAACCACTCATGACAGAAAACTGACACTGGCAGCATGATGGAAAACCAAGGAATTGAGGATTTGAGGGAAAAAAGAAAGCCTGGAGGAAATAAAATTGCCAGAACTGCCTGTTGATGTCGGTGGAAGGGTGTAGGGAGCTCCTGTCTCCAAATTCCAGAGCAGACACCCCTGGAGCCAGTTCTGATCCCAAGGTCCAAGCAGGGCTCTGATGCCTCCTCCCATCAACCTCCAAGGATGGAATCAAGAGTTGCTCCACTCTTGAAAATAAATATTAAAATAAATAAAGAGGGATTTATATTCCTTGGTACTGCAGGGAAAAAGGCATGGAACTGGGAATAGTGCCTTTAAATTCCTCACTTTGGGACAGAAACCTTTTCCCAAATGTCACCAGTGCTTCCAGCTCATTCCCATTCACCCACCAGGATAAAACAGGGAAAAGCAGACATTCCCAGGGTGCAACAACCAGCAACCCCTGCTCTGCAGAAACTGTTTGAACCTCATTTCACTGAAAATCAAGTGCAGAAAAAGGAATTTCTCTACCAGACAAAGCCAGGAGGCATCTGAGGCAGAGCAGAGGGTGCCCAGGAGCAGTCAGGAGCCATCCCCTGCCCGGCCCACAGCATAAATCCATAAATTCCTGATTGTCCTGGCAGGAACACGCTGCAGAGCCAGCACCAGCCCAGGTGCTGTTGAAAAATAACACAACAATAGTCTGGACAGGGAATTCCAGCTTTTCCAGAACTGCTCTCAGCAAATCCTGAGTGAGGACACCCCGAGCCACAGGACAGGTTGGAATAGCCTTGGATGGATTTTGTTCCATCGGATTATCCAAAGGTTCCTGTGCTGTGTAAACTTCTGGTGTCCACAAGAACTTTGTCAACAACTCAGGGAGAACAGGGGCAGGAGCAGAACAGGCTGGGAGTCCTGGAAAACCACGGGAATGGATCCAACCGGGCCTGGGCCCAGCCCAGCANGTCCAAGGCCAGGCTGGACACTGGGGCTTGGATCCACCTGGGATAGTGGGAGGTGTCCCTGCCCATGGAAGTGGACGGGATTTAGGGTCCCTTCCATCCCAAACTATTCCGTGACTCCATGGTGATGAAAACAACGCTCTGAATTCCATATTCTCCTTACAGAAATCCCGTTAGTGTGACAGAGCTGGAATGGGTGACTCGCTGGGCTTCAGAGGAGTTAAAGCCCCAAAAAGCTGCAAACCAGCCCCAAATCTGGGGCTCCCCCACACCCTGGATAACCCCAAAAAACTCCAGCTCAGGGTCTCTGATCTTCAAAGCCAGAGGGAGCCCATGGAAAACTGAAAACTGCAGGACACAGAGGGATCGGCAGCTCGGCCCTGTCTGGGCCACAGGTCTCCCTGTGCCACCAAAAAAGTGAATTTTGGAGCCAGCAGAGACTTTGTGGGGCCCTGGCAGACCCCAAAACGCAGCTGTGGAAGGAATTCCACCCATCCAGAGGCTGATCCCTTCCCAAGCACTGGCAGAGGGGGAGGGTGGGATGGAGAATGGATGCTCCATGCTGCAGCCCAGCAGGAATTCCATGGATGAAGACAGAGAGAACATCAGGATCTCCATGCCTGAAACACAGGGATGCTCCCATCCACTCCTACCTTCCATGGAACTTTTAAAGTGACATCACACCCGGCAGANAAGAAAAATCCTAAAAAGGGTGAGAGCAGCCTCCTGTACCTAAAGGGATTCCAGGAGAGCTGCAGAGGGACTGGGGACAAGGCCTGCAGGGACAGGACACAGGGAATGGCTTCCAGTGGGAAAGGGGAGATTGAGCTGGGATGTTGGCAAGGAATTGCTGTCTGGGAGGGTGGGGAGGGGCTGGGCTGGAATTCCCAGATTTGCTGTGGCTGCCCCTGGATCCCTGGCAGTGCCCAAGGCCAGGTTGGACATTGGGGCTGGGATCCACCTGGGACAGTGGGAGGTGTCCCTGGCCATGGATGGGGATGGGATTTAAGGCCACTCAACCCATTCCATGACTCCAGCACCCCTCAAAAACACCTTCACCACACAAGATCCAAGCTGTTCCCAGGGAACATCCCCCACAAGCATTCCCAGGAGCCCAGACTGAATCCCTAGAGCAGAAACCTCCCCACCCAGCCTTTCCCTGAGTGCAATCCCGCCCGGGGACCCAAATCCTTGGCTCTGGAGCTCCAGCCCCTCCTGCAGCTCCGGGGGCAGGCTGGGCCCGGCCGAGCCCCGTGCCCGGCACCGCTCCGGAGGATCCCGGCGCTCAACAATGGGGGATCTGTCAGAGCCCGGCCCGGCACCGGCCATCATCTGTTTCCCATAACTCCAGCTGACCTAAACTGCACGGGCTGAACAAGTAGCCTGTGTTTTTCATCTGGAAAACTCCGTGGAGCCAATCCCGCTCCGGCCTCTCCCTCCCCTGCCGGAGCCAGGCTTTGGAGAAGTCACAAAGTGACGATGTCGACAGAGATTTCCTCGTTATCCCCAGCAGCACCCCCCAGCATTTTCAGGTTGGGTTTTGGGTCTCCTGCCATCCCAGGTGCCCTGCAAGGCTGAACACACCTGGATGAGCCTTTCTTCTCCATCTCTCCCTCCCCACGGAAAATCCCACCCCAACACTTCCCGGTGTAAAAACGAGCGGAGACGGATGCTGACCCCGCGCCTGTTTCATGATAAATTTAAAATCCATTAAAACTTTATCAGGAACGAGCTGCCAGGGAAACAAACAGATTCAGGACAAGTCCCACAGGGTCTTCCACGCGAGGCCACGGCGAGGAAAAGCCCTGGAGGACCCTGCTGGTGGGGAAAGCTCCGTGTGAAGGCTTTGGGAGGGAGGGAAGGGAGCGCTGGGAATCGCTCACGAGCCTGGATCCAACCCCCAGAGTCATCAGCTCTGGCCAGGGCTCCCATCCATGAGGGGCAAAAAAAATAACTACCAATTAGGGGAAAAGCAGGATGAGTCCTTGAGGAGGATGAAGGGCAGGTCCAGAGGGAGGAGGAAGGAAAATGTAAGGAAGAGAACAAAACCTGCAGCAGATCCCTCCCTTTTTCCAAAGTGCTGTGGGGTTTAGGCTCCCTGAGAATGAAAAAGATCCCAAAATGAGGAATTTTCCATGGGATGATGTGAGGTCAAAGCCCTTTGTTTCCCTTCTCCCTGGATCCCTGTCCCAGGCAGGAGCCTCAGCTCACTCCCACAGCTCCGCCGTGAAGTGTTTTGGTTGGAAAAATTACATTTGCATCATTATTATTGTGTTCTCCCCTGGCAGAAGAGGGGGGAACACTCAGGGAGCAGGGAGAAATAAAAACAGGATAAACTCGTAAATAAACCTCCTGTTCTGAGCACACCCAGCTTGAGCTGCACCCTCTGTACTGCGAGAGAAGTCGAATCCCAGCAGCCCTTCTCCAACTTGGGTTGTGCCCCTTTTTGAGGCAATAATCCGTAAAAACTGACCCAAATAGAAAACTCCAGATAAAGGGATGCTGTCACACTCTGAGGAGAGGAAAGCACATCCTGGATGTTGGGAGGGGAATGGTCACAGAAGGAAAGGACTCTGGAAGGGATGGGACATCCAGACAGACCCAGAGAGCTGGGACAGTGGAGACCTCAGGAAGGTCAAAAAAACCCACTGGCACCCGGGTCAGGGCAATCCCAGCAGAAATCCTGGCTGGATGGGGAAGGAAGGGATGGAGAGCAGCCCTGGGAGGAGGATTTGGGATGTTGTGGATGAGGCTGGAATGGCCCAGCCCAGACCCCCCTGCTCAGCCCTGGGCTGGTCCCAGCAGAAAGGTGGGAATTGTGTCCCTGTGCCCCCTCAGGTGAGAGCCCACCTGCAGAGCTGCCCCAGCCCTGGGGCCAACAGCAGGAGGACGTGGAGCTGCTGGAGAGAGCCCAGAGGAGGCCCCGGAGCTGCTGCAGGGCTGGAGCCCCTCTGCTCTGGAGCCAGGCTGGAGAGCTGGGAATGTTCCCCTGGAGAAGGGAAGGCTCCAGGCAGAGCTCAGAGCCCCTGGCAGGGCCTGAAGGGGCTCCAGGAGAGCTGCAGAGGGACTGGGGACAAGGCCTGCAGGGACAGGACACAGGCAATGGCTTCCAGTGGGAAAGGGCAGGGAGGGATGGGATATTGGGCAGGAATTGTTCCCTGAGAGGGTGGGGAGGCCCTGGCACAGGGTGCCCAGAGCAGCTGTGGCTGCCCCTGATTGAGTCCCAACAACTTCCAACCAATTCCAACCAGATCAAATCAATTCCAATGAGTTCCAACCAATTCAAACCATTTCCATCCAATTCCAACCAGTTCCAGCTGGACCCAGTCAATCCCCTGGTTGTCGGGGTGTCCCAGGGCCCTTTGTGACACGGGGCTGTGCCATGCCTGGAGCCCTTTGTGACCTGGGGACACTGCCAGGAATGCCCCTCCCTCGGGAGGCTGCACTTCCCAGGATCCCTCAGAGGATCCCCCGGCCCTTCTGAGGCTCAGGATCACGGAGATGGCGGAGAAGGCAAATCCCAAATCCCAGCCCAGGAAGGGGCAGGTGAACCCCCAGAGAAGGGGCCAGGTGAGGGAGAGGATGGGAGGGGACACAGGGAGGGATGGGGGACAGGGTTGGGGTGGGATGGGATAAGGACTGCTTCCCACTGCTCCTCCTGCCTGTGGAGAGGACACAGGGAATATCAGGTGTGACATGGGGAATCACAGCTGGGACACAGGGAACAATGGGTGGGACATGGGGAATAATGGGGTGGGACACGGGAATGCAACCACAGATGGGACACAGGGAACAAACCACAGGTGAGACACAGGGTAAAAACAGAGATGGGACACAGGGAATATCAGGGGGGGACATAGGGAATTTCAGGTGGGACACAGAGAGCCACAGGTGAGACACAAAGAATGCCAGGTGGGATATAGGGAACTGCAGGTGGGACACGGGGAATAACAAGTGGGACATGGGCAGCCAGAGTTGGGACACAAGGAAACAACCACAGGTGGGACACAGAGAGGCCAAGGTGGGACACAGGTACAGGTGGGGCACAGGGAACAACCAGAGATGGGACACAGGGGAAAAAACACAGGTGGGACACAGGGAACAACCAGAGATGGGACACAGGGGAAAAAACACAGGTGGGACACAGGGAACAACCAGAGATGGGGCACAGGGAATGGCAGGTGGGACACTGGCAGGTAATGGTGAGACACAGGTACAGGTGGGACACAGGGAACAAAACATAAGTGGGACACAGGGAACTGCAGGTGGGATACAGGGAACAAACCACAGGTGGGACACAGAGAACATCCAGAGATGGGACACAGGGAATGGCAGGTGGAACACTGGCAGGTAAAGGTGAGACAGAGGTGCAGGTGGGACACAGGGAAACAACCACAGGTGGGACACAGGGGACAAACCACAGGTGGCACAGCTGGGCTGGCAGCTGAAGGTGGCACACAGGGGCAGTGGGACACGGGGCAGCCAAGGCCAGTCCCCCTGTGGGATGAGGCTGGCAGGGCCACCCAGCCCGGAGAGCCCATGGGACACTGGGAGCCACCACGGAGCCCTTGGGAGACCCCTGGAGATGGCAGCGAACACCTTCCCCAGGCCAGGAGCTGCGACGGCAGCCGGGGCCACCCTCACTCGCCCTCTGTCCCCTGCAGGTGGCCGTGCCCCACGCCGGGCTGGCCCAGGAGGTGACGGCGCCTGCCCGGGCCGCGCGTGACCCCGGCACCGGCCACCGGCCGCTGCCCCCTGCGCTGGCAGCACCCCTGCCTGCTCCTGGCCGGAGCAGGGCCCCGGCCAGCGGCCACCACCCGCGTGTCCCCAGCGCCCGGGACAGCCCGGGGACGGCCACGGCCACGCAGGGCCGGGCAGAGGACCCAGGGGACAGCACGGAGCCGCCCCGGAGCAGGGTGAGGGTGGCCCGGCTGACCGAGGCCGGGCTGAGGCAGCTGGGGGGGATCTCCAGGTACCAGCGCACCTTGGAGTGGCTGGACAGCATCTTCACAAGTAGAGACGAGGTCGTGGCCGAGCTGCAGGAAGAGCTGGATGGATTCTGGGACTTCCAGGAACATGGGAATAGTTAGGGTGGAAAAGGCCCCTGAGGTCATCGAGCCCAATCGGAGCGAACTCCAGCATGGCCCCAGGGCCACGTCCAGCCCCTCCTTGGACACCTCCACCCCTCTGAGGGACCTTCTCGCCATGGACAGGCACCAAAAGGGGCAAGCTGAGAAGGCAGGGCCAGACCCTGCTCAGGGGAAGCTGAAATACAGGAATTCCCACGGGAATTCCCAGGAAAAGCCCTTTTCCCTGGAGGATGATCCACCACGGGGACAGGCTGCCCAGAGAAGCTGTGGAGCTCCATCCCAATGGGACACGGACCTGAGAACCCCCTGTAGCTCTGTGGGGAGCTGGACAGTGATCTCCAGAGCTTCCCTCTAACCTTCTTCCGTGGTGCTGTGAGGAGGGGGACACCTTCCCTATGGAGCTTCTGGATGTGCTCCAGGGACCACGGAATGGCTTGGGCTGGAAGGAACCTTGAAGACCACCCAGTTCCACCCCCTGCCATGGGCAGGGACACCTTCCATTACCCAAAGTTTCTCCAAGCCCTGTCTAACCTGGCTGTGAGCGGTTCCAGGGTCTAGAAACAAAACTAGGATGAACCTTCCCACCCAACACCTGTGGAAAACACGTCCTGGAGCATCCCAATAAAGAGTTTTTACACAGATCCGCCCTTGTCCTTCGGTTAATACCTGAAACCATGACAAGATGCAACAGGAGCAGCTTTTCAAGCCTCTGGTTTTCCCAACAAGTTCGTATCCTGAAGGATTCCGTGGGGTTTCAACCCCACACCACAACCACAGCCGGGGCAAGACGGAGTCAGGAGAGGGGATTTAAGGGAAGAGCCAAATCCCTGCTCCCCACACAGCCCCCGTGGGCCAGGCCGAGGCTGTGAGGAGATGATTCAGCCCCCACAAGAAGGTGAAACCCGAAGATCAGAAGTCCCCCAGACCTCCAGCTCCCACCTTCAAACCATAAAAGAGCTGCTTTTCTCCACAGCCAAACCCCGTGGATTCCAAAGGATCCACGGAAAACCCTCTCCGAGGGCAACGCCGCCCTTGGGAACATCCCCAACTTCTGTGTACAGCAATTTTGGAGCTTTCCCACCCCTTTCCACACAACACGACCCCGAAACCCCTTTTTTTGTGGGAGTTTCTCCCATTCCCGCTGCTCCGGCTGCTCCCGGAATGCGACGGCAGCGTTTGTTCATTGTGCAGATCCAGCCTGGCTTCCAGGTTTTCCTGAACAAAGGACTGAAACAGGGGGGAATATGCGTCAGAAGCCCGTCCTGGACGTTGCTCACCCTTTTTTTCCTGCACAAATATTTGTAAACACATGGAGAATTCGTGTCCAGCCGGCTTCGGGACCCTTCATAAAACCAGGGATTTATTGCAAACAGGATGGGAATCATTTCCCAGCTCCCGGTGCTTATAGGGCTTTAGGATGAGAAACATAAAGAGCAGGAAAACAGCGGCTGCAGCTGGGCTCCGAGCCCTGCTGGAGAGGGATGGAATGGGGGCAGTGTGGATTTACAGCTCCAGAGCCCTCCACAAACCCCCTCCCAAAAAATAAAATAAAGTCTGGAGTTTCTGGGCTGCACAGGAGAATTCCCTGGGGTTTATTTACAGATGGAGGTTCAGGGATAGACTGAGCTCCAAGGATCTTCCAGGAGTGCTCAGCCTGGAGAAAAGAGGTTCAGGGGGGACCTTGTGGCTCTGCACAAATCCCTGGCAGGAGGGAACAGCCGGGGAGGGTCAGGATCTGCTCCCAGGGAGCAACAAGAGAATGGAAACGGCTTCGGGCTGGGCCAGAGGAGGTTTAGGTTGGAAATGTGGGGAATTTCCTCATGGAAAGGGCTGTGCAGCCCTGGCTGGACTCCCCATCCCTGCAGGGATTTCAAAGCCCCGTGGATGTGGCACTTGGGGACAGGGGACAGCGCTGGCCCTGGCAGGGCTGCACTGGGCGACCTCAGGGGGCTTTTCCAACCTCAACAATTCCATGATTTTATGATCCAAAGCCTCTCCTTGCAGTCTCAGAGTTCCTGTCTGACACATCCTCATTTCCCACCCAGAGGGACAGAACCCTCCCAGCTCTCTGCTTCCATCCATGCCCTATTCCTGTCATTTTTCCATGATTCCCACAGCTGGAGCCAATGCCAGTACGGGCAAGACCTCAAATTTTAGGGATAATCAGGAAAAACTGGAACCACTCACCAGGGTTGGATTTGGGTCTTTAAATGTCCCCAAGAAGTGGCACAGACAGAGACTTTGGTTCATTTTTAGGAGCCAAAATAAGCCCTAAATGTGGAATATCAGCATCAGCCCAGCGGGACTGGGACAGCTGGGCAAGGAGAGGAAGGAGAAGGTTGAGGAAACCCATCCAATCCTGGATTCCAGAACAGATGGATCCAGGATCCTCTTGGAAATTCTCAGAAAAACAGAGGCAAGGGCAAAATACAAAAGGAGGAATTAAAATTAATGAAACAGGGGGGAAAATCCCACAGAGGATGGTCAAATGTTGGAGCAGAGAGGCTGGGCAGCCTCCAGCCTTGGAGATCCTCAAAATTTACATGGAAAAGGCTCAGAGATTCCTGATTTTACTTCAAATTCAGCAAATTTAGACTTGGACCAAGTTTTTCATGAGCTGTTCCAGTCTTAATTGGGTGCTCCTGCCATTGGGATTAGGTGGGATTTAAGGTCCCTTCCAACCCAAACCATTCCATTATGGTCTGAATCCACCACCAGAGGATGAGAAAAGAGTGGGAATTCACCATTTCCCTTTGTGCTAAACCGAGTTTTACCTTAGAACACCAACGTTCTTCAGGGAAATTCCTTCCAGATCACTTCACTTCCGCCCCTATCACTTGTTATTTTTGAGATATCTCCCTTCTGGACACCACCAGGGAGTCCTCTGGGGCAGCTGAGGCGTTTTCCAAACATTCCTGGGACCCTCCTGAGCCCCAAAGGCCGGAAACAGCAAATCTTGGGAAGAGCCTTCCCACGCCTGCACAATGTGAGGAGCGGGGCTGGAATTCAGGGTGGCTCAGCTGGACCCTGAACAAGGTGAACATTCCCAACAAAATCCCCATGGCCTCGGAGCTCCCTGCATCCAGCAGCTCCAGAGTGGCTAAAATTCCTTCAAAAAGACCTTGGAAATGAGTGGGGGAAAGTGAATGTTGCAGTAAAGGCTGAAAAAATGATGGGAGGAATTCCAGAACTTTCAGCCCCTGAGCTGAGTCCTCCTGGGACAGAATTCCAGGAGAATGGAGGAGAAGTGGAGTGGAGAGAGCCAGGACATATTTAAGCAGGAGTTATGCCAATGATGTGCTGGCACAGCAGGATTTGGGGATCCTGGGAAAGCAGAATCCCTGACCTTAGCCAGGATTTAATGTGCTTTTCCACAATATTCCTGAACCTAAACATGGATGTCCCCGTACGGAGGAGGCGCAGCTGGAAAAAGAAATAATTAGTGGGGGGGTCAGTTCCAGAGGGTCGGGATCAGGGAGTTCAGGGAGTCACCCCAAAGGGAGCTGGTGACAAGTGGGGACCACAGCAGGGCCTGTCCTGGGACACGTCCAGCTCCACTCCGGTGGCAGAGACCTGGAGAAGTCACAGAGCAACTGCCAGGAGCCCCTCAGTGACTCCAACCCAAGGGAGAAGTCACAGGATCATGGAATGATTGGAAAAGGTTGGAAAAGGTCTTTAAGATCATTGGATGGGAATACTCCCCAGCACTGCCAGGGCCACCACTGCCCATGTCCCCAAGTGCCACATCCACAGGGCTCTGAAATCCCGCCACTAATGGGGTCTCAAAAACTCTCTGGGCACTCCCAAGGCCTTTCCAGGAAGGAATTTCCCCAATGCCCACCCTGAGGCCGTTCCCTCTGCTCCTGTCCCTGTTCCCTGGGAGCAGAGCCCGACCCCCCTGGCTGTCCCCTCCTGGCAGGAGTTGTGCAGAGCCACAAGGTCCCCCTGAGCCTCCTTTGCTCCAGGCTGAGCCCCTTCCCAGCTCCCTCAGGAATTCTCCAGCCCCTTCCCAGCTCCCTCAGGAATTCTCCAGCCCCTTCCCAGCTCCATTCCTGCCCTGGCCACGCTCCAGCCCCTCCAGGGCTCTCCAGAGCTGCTCCAGCACTGGAGGTGCCCCGGCAGTGCCAGCACAGGGGACAAGGGCAGGGCAGGACAAGCTCTCAGAGAGGTTCTGGAGTCTTGGAGGTTTTCAACACAAGCTGGAATAAAGCCCTGAACAGCCTGAGCTGATCTCAGAGCTGCTTCCATGGAATCATGGAATGGTTTGGGTGGGAAGGGACCTGAGAGCTCATCCAGCTCCAGGGACAGCTCCCACTATCCCAGGTGGATCCAAGCCCCAATGTCCATCCTGGCCTTGGGCACTGCCAGGGATCCAGGGGCAGCCACAGCAAATCTGGGAATTCCAGCCCAGCCCCTCCCCACCCTCCCAGCCAGGAATTCCTTCCCCAAATCCCACCTATCCCTCATGCCAGGAGGTCAGATCAGAACCCCCTGAGATCCCTCCCCAGGGAATAATCCCACAAACCACCAAACAGATTCCATGAATTTCCCCCCATCAGGGCAATCAGAGCTGGGCACTGAGAGCAGGATGGGATTGAGGGGATGAAACCAGCCCTAAATCCAGACCCCCAGGATATTCCCAGCCCTGGGAAAGCTCTGCTGCTCCCCTCCCCTCAGCTAACGAGGAGTCTGCATCCAGGCTATTGCAGGAAAACCTCCCTGGCTCAGGGTGGCTTTTTTTAATTTTTTCCCTCCCTTTCCATGTCTGTTTTCCAAGGGGAATATTTCAAGCCCTGTGATCCTATCAGCCCGGCCCGAACCAACAGTGATTTCTGCGCCGCCGCTTTGATCGCAGCCAAGCGCTTTTCTCCGGGGGAAAAAAAGGAGGTCACGGGGTTAAAGGAGCGCTGTGACAATTCCCAAAGTTCACTCTGCTGCCACCAGGGCCAGGCGCGGGCCAGGCTCCATTAGCACGTAGGACAGGGTGGTTATCACAGGTCACTGACACCGGCCCGCTCTAATGGCTTTTCCTGTGGCCTTATCAATGCCGTGCACAAAGTGGCTCCCCCCAGCCTTCCCCTATGATCTCAGAGCTCTGTTTACAGCTATCTCCCCGCACCAGGCACCAGCCCAGGCAGCAGACGCTGAGAAATGCCAGGACACGGCCATGGGACAGGCTGCAAAGTGCCTGAGATGAACAAGGAGTCACCAGAGAGGGATTTTTTTTTTTTTTTTCCCCACTGAGTGCCCCGCTCCTTTCCAAAAAAAACCAAAAAATAAAGTTTTTGAGTTCCCAAGGAAAACTCGACAAGCCTGAGCTTTGAAACAGAAGAACCACAGAGTTTCCATGGTGGGGTTTGTGTTGCACTGTGGAATAAAAGGAACAAGTGGTGCTACAAAGAGAAAAAAGGTTTGGTTTCATCTGAAAGGCAGGGCTGGGTGGCTCTCATTGTTGGAGTTGTGGTTCCTAAAGAGCCTCCCTGTGCCTTGAAAGGAGAACTTCAATTGTTCTGCCCCCTCTGCAAAGCACAAATATTTTTGGTGGGGATGCTGAGCCCCCGACAGGGTGGGGAGGGAGTGGGAGCCCCAGGCCCACGGATGAGCTGAGCCCCCCTGCCCAACCCCATCCCGAAAAAGCAGGAAAAGGAGGATTCGGGCAGGCAGCACCAGCAGCATCACACCTGTGAGAGGAATCAAAATGATTTAAGTGCAGGGCTGGGAGGAGAACCAGGATCCACAGGATCTCCCAATTCCAACAGAATCTGCTCCATGTGGCCATCCCAGGTGGCAATTCCATGGGCTCACCTTGAGCCCAGGGACCCCTGAGCAGCTCCTGCAGCAAAACCTTGTGATTCCAGTGATAATCCCAAAAGAAAACCTTGTTTCTCCTCCCAAGGCTGTGCTGGCTGGGCACTAAGAGATACAAAACTTGTCCTTCCCTAAAATTCCCAAGGAGAGCTGTTCCAAAAGGATACAGACTATCCACCCTGACAAGATATTCCTACGTGGATTGTTTGCAGTAAAGTAGGGGGGGGTATTATTAACTGCACTTTTTTTTTTTTACCTTTTTAATGCACTTTGTGCATCAAAGCAGCTCGAGGGCTGGGGGAGAGGCAGCACAGATAAAAATGTCAGTGCTGAGATAGGACAAATTTATAGTAAATCCCTGTCAGCTCCCATTTATCTAAATTATCCAGCTCTGGATTCTCCAGAAATCCTTCAGCAGCTCCAGTTTTTAAAGCTGTTTTTACCTCAGAATCCGCTCCCTTTTTCTTTCTGCCTTGTTGCCTCTGTTTTTGGACACTTGTTCTTTCCCCTAAAATGACCCCTTTGTAGCTGGGATCAAAGAGCTGGGAGTGTCAATCCCAGTGTCTTCAGGAACATGTGAAGAACCTCAAAGTAATTGGGAAGCAATTAGCACCGAGCTAAAAAAACCCACCCCGCCAAGGCAGAGCCTAAATGAGCACTAACAGGCACCAGCCCTGCTCAGGGAAGAGTTTAAGGGACTTAAATCACCCTCAGCTGCCTCCTGACAACTTTTTGGGAGCACCTTCAGTGCAGCCCACTCTGCCTTGAGTTTTTTTGGCTTTTTTTTTTTTAATTTAATTCCTTTCTGCTTTGGGTTCACTCTTTGCTTTCTGCCTCGCTGCAGCTTAGGGGAAACATGAAACACAAAACTGCTTTTCATTTTCTGTTGTGTAAAGCGAAGCCATCCCATGTCTTGGCCTGGAAATCCAAGGCACCCAGCAGCTGCTGAGATGCTCCTGCAGATAAACCAGCTGGCCCAGGCCTCACCTCTCCTCCTTTATTTTGGATATTGATCAAAGCAGCCCCAGCATTACACAGACTTTGGTCAGAGGCAACATAAAAGGTCGACCCATCGATGGTGAAATCACGTTCTGGGTCTGTTCTTTAGATCACAATATTGCCATTTTCCACAGCTCCTCTGCCAGGAGGGGATGGAGCTGATGCCACCAGCCCAGGCTGCAGGTGAATGGCCTGAGATAGGCCAGGGCTGCTGAGCTCAGCCTGGGCTGGGCTTAGGGCTCAGGGTCAGCTCAAACCAGGCCAGGCCTTGCCCAACTGATCCTAAAATCCTTGGATTTGCTGCCGGTGTCCCTTTCTTAAACCTTTCACTGCTTTGGGATGGAGGCACCCTAAAGAAGTTGGGATGTTTTGTTTGATATCTGCAGAAATCCAAACCCTTCCCATGCTCATCTCTCCCTCAGGCAGCCCCTTCCTCCCCAGGAAAGGAACTGAGATGAACAATCCCATAAAACATCCCAGGAGAGCCTGAAAAGGCTGAACAGAACCTGGGCTGGGCTTGGTGCTCAGGATCAGCTCAAACCAGGCCAGGCCTTGGTCAACTGACCTTGAAATTCCCATCTTTGGATTTGGCCCCCCTTCTTAAATCATCCATAAATTCCCAGGCTGGTTTGGGATGGAGGCAGCC
>VYZP01069349.1:188167-221291 GCA_013400635.1 Hypocryptadius cinnamomeus | reverse complement strand
ATGCTGGGAATTGTCTAGGAGTCATTTTGCTCTGAGTTACAGATGCAGGGTAGAGACGTTTGCTGGTTATCAGAAGTCATTATCACCTCTTCTGTCTCCATCATGTATCTGATCTGACTGAGCAAACTCCATTTTGTGTACAGATTTTGTAGTCTCAACAGATACTCCACCAAAGGATGGGCTTAGGATGTGATTTCAAAATCACAGGTGCTCCTGCCCAGTGACGTGAATAGCAACCACAGCAAATTAACACCTTTCAGTATCAGCCTCAGGATTATCCCCTGGCATATAGAGGCAAGCCTTTGGTTCAGGGAAGCTGTGCATTTAGCAATCAAAGCTGAAAAGCTCATGAGACCAACCCACAATACACCTAAGGCTAAAGCATTTTCTGTTCCCTCAGTGTTGAAACTCCTGAAACAAATCACAGCTCTGTAAATTTATGTATTACAAAATGAGCAAAACACTGTTTCAAAATTATTTCAGTTTTCTTAAACACTTGCATGATTTTTATCAGAAAAACCAGCCAAACCCTATTTCAGGAAAAGGGAAAAATCAGATTCTATCGAGTGCATATCTGAGAGCTACCCGCAGCCTTCTGTGGAATGGATATTCTGCCAAACACCTGAAAAGAGGTATGTGTATGTTCATATGCATGTTGAATCTCTAGACTGAAGGTTTGCCATCTTCTGAAGAAAAAGTGACAGGGTGAGAAGAAATGACCTCAAGATCTGCTGAGGGAGGTTTAGGTTGTATATTAGGAAAAATTTCTTCACTGATAGGGTTGCTAAGCACTGGAACAGGCTGCCAAAGGAAGCAGTTGAATCACCATCCCTAGAAGTGTTCAGAAAACTTGTAATGTGGCACTTGGAGACCTGGTTTAGTGGTGAACATGGCAGAGTTAGTTTGATGGTTGGACTCGGTCTTAGAGGTCTTCTCCAATCTTAATTATTCTATGATTCTGCACTTCTTAGTGTGCCTACTCTGCTATCAGGGAGATAACTGAAGAAGAACTTTTGATTCAAAATTTTTGGAGGTGCTGCTAGTTGGCACACTCAAGGGCTGCTTGAAAACCTATGTCCATGTGATCAGCTTTTGGAGTGCTGCAACACATTTTTCCTAGAAATTTTGATTATTGTGCTCTTTTGGACACTGTCAGCTCTTGGCTTTAGAAATGTTATTCCAGATTCATATTTTGATGTCACAAGAGCAAATCAAAGGCACCTTGTTTCCCTCTAGTTTTCCACATTGTTTTTAAATTTGAATCTTGCAATCATATAACATTTTAGATTGGAAAGGACCTTAAAAGCTCATCTTTAGAGTCTAAGTGCTCTGCAATATGCAGGTACATCTTCAACGAGATTGATTTGATGGCTTCAGATCACCTCCCTGTGCCTTAGCAGAGCTTCTAGGAGGCTCTGTTCTGTGACCTTCCTAGGCACAGAGGTGAGGCTGACAGGTTGGCAGTTCCCATGGTCTTCCTTTCTACCCTTTTTTAAAATGATGCAATGTTTCCCTTTTTCCGGTCACTGGGGGTTTCATCAGGAGTATCAGAGCTGAGAAGACAAGGGGTCGTGATTTTGTGAGCTAAATAATTTTTCCCATTCTATTAATATATAAATTTTATTCTATTAACGGGGACAATAATGCTTTTCTCTGCAGCATGGCAGTTCAGGGTCTGGATCTCATAATGCCACTGGATTTGCAGCACCTCCCACCACTAGGAAATCAGAGATGTGGTGTGAAAGCTCAGCCT
Organism: Hypocryptadius cinnamomeus; assembly: GCA_013400635.1. Taxonomy (NCBI): domain Eukaryota; kingdom Metazoa; phylum Chordata; class Aves; order Passeriformes; family Zosteropidae; genus Hypocryptadius; species Hypocryptadius cinnamomeus. The sequence goes on along the minus strand of VYZP01069349.1, from coordinate 219,538 downwards.
CTATGATTTTAATCATGTCTGGATTTTAATCACATCATTACCTAAGAGCCAGTTTGAGCATATTCAGGTCATTTCAGCTCACATTTCTGCCCAGACTGTGACATTTTTACTTTCTTATCTTTACCTTTCCTAGTTCCTTTTTATTCAATATGTGAAATCCAGTTTTCCCACTATTGTTTGCATATTCTCATGGCTTAGAGATTTATCAGATTTATTTGCTTGCAGTTAACCAAATGAGTCAATGAATAATTATGCTTGTAATTGCAGTTGCCCTTATAAAAGACATGAAGAAACTGGAGAAATAGATGGCATCCAGATGGTGCAACATGAATTATTTCAAACTTACATATGGTGCTGTGCAGTTAATGTCCTGGGCAGAGAATGCACCAACCTCTTTACAATAGGTAACTCCCCTCTAAGGTTTACTTGCATGTGAGCTCAATCCTGCTGCTGGTTAGTTGCACTACCCATCTGAGCATGATTTCTGATCTAAGCTACTTGTTCATAATCACTGGAATAAAGCTAACAGTGAATATGAGTGTTTTCTGTCACATGTTTAAAACCTAAGTCCAATAGCTCTCTCTGGTCTCTGTAAAAAGCCTCTTGCCTTTCTGTATTTGCTATACTTGTATTGACTTTTTGTTCATGCTTTTAGGACTGTGTGCATGGAAAAGCTCTCCAAAGTGTTCTCAAACATATATATTTATAAATAATTATTAATTAATATATGCACTCAGATTTGCTTGCCTGTTTTTTTTAAATGAACCCTACCTGAGCTAAGCTCTATGCTGCATTGTGCCCTAGACATGTCTTGTGAATCATGACAAAATTTGTTTTGAGACATCTAAATCCATGAAGGTTACTAATTTCATGATTATGGCAATTATCATTACAATGTAAAAATGAAAATCTGTACAGAATTAGCAGAAAAAACGTTGATCTAACTGAGTATTTTCCAGGCAAAGTGATGGTTGTTTCAGTGTCTGTGTTTTGGTTTTGTAGATTTAAATGAAAGACAAGCAGCACCTTCACCTGAACTACTACTCAAGGTTGGGGAACCATTGCTGATCAGATGCAGAGCTGTTCACCATAATTATAAATTCAGAATACAACTATCTTTTGAAAACAGAGAAGTTGAGCAGGTAAAAAAACAGGGCATATATTAAAATAGATTGTATCAGGCACTATCAACTGATTAAATGTGAATCTCTGTTGAAAACCAGGGTTACTACTTTGAAGGATTAGAATATCAAGCAAACTTGTCAGCAATTCGGATCCAGCATGTGTTTGTTTCAGCAGCAGAAAGAAATTACAGTGGACATTACACCTGCTCTTCTACTGCTCATCCAAACCAAACTGCTCTGATCACAGTTCTAGGTAATTCCAATCCCTGGTGTTAATTTTATCTCTCAGCTGTTTTGCTTTGTTTTCAATGTGTCTGTTCTTTACTTGCAGATATGCAGTATATTTGTAGTTCCTTTGCTAAGGAAAAAGTCTGTTTGCACTTCCAAGCAATCCAGGAGAGCCAAGAGATTAATCTGAACTGAGTCATTGTGGTACCTGAATACAATTAACCTTTTCTTTATACAGCTTTTCAAATTATTCCCTTTAAAAGACAGTGCTTTTAGAGGTGAAATGAAATGACACTGTTTAGACATGCAGTCTGTATGATTCTTTCAATGGGATCTTCTAGAAACACAGGCTGGGATTCATCTCACATGTTGGTGACTCTCAGCCAGTGTGCCACAGAGACATAATTTTAAAAAGCAAATCTCATTCTATTTAAGCAACATGCTGATTTAAAAGCCAGGGGTGTGAAATTTAGTTGAGAACAGCCTCAACTGCAAACTTCGTTTCTCAGATGGAAATAATATACAAATAGGCCTAGGTCTGGAAATGAGGCACAAAAAGGAAAGCTCTAGGTAGGACCACGCTGCTGCAGTAGGTACAGGGTGTAATTTAATGACTGATGTGCCTGGAGCTGGAGCATCTAGCCCTGAAAACAAGGCTCTCTGAAGCAGTCACCATATGTTTGATCTTAGATGAAGTTGCTCTCAGGGTTTATGATACCTAGGCTAGGTATGGTAGGAAGTGAGAATACTCACCCCAGTCTCTTCAGAAATGACTTTCCCAGTGCGATATCCTCTTTTCAGCTTCTGCCTACCACTGAGCGGGAAGTTCTCTCGTCATTTACAATAACTGAGTACAATACCTGTGCATTTTTTCTACACTCATCTCCTTGGCAAACAGAAACATAGGGGTGAGGGTGTACTGTAGAGGTAGGGCTAGATCCTCTTTTTCATCAGTAGCTGTGCATAGTCAGAAATAGTGGTTTCTGGGATCTGTGAACTATCAGGTGTGAGCGTGGGTGACAGTCAGAGGGAATATTTGAGTTGCTGTCCCTGGAAGGCTGTATTTCTGAGCAGGGCACCAACCTATATTGATTGTCTGTGCCCTCCTTAATACCCCTTTATCCCAACAAAACTTCTGAGGGTTCATTGTCTTTGCTGGTGAAAAAATCTATTTGTTTACATACACGGTGAATTAAAGTGGGTGTTGTCATACCAAGCCAACAGCTGTGCTTCTCTCTCCAAGGTTCTACAGGAATATCCTGTGCTTCTGATCCATCCCAGCATTTAGCCTAATGCGTTAATGACAACCACTGTGGGTGTGAATTCATGCTAACAGTGCAGATTCCACTTCAGCAGTGATAGAGATACAGATTTCACTCAGCTGCCCATGTCTTAGGGTAGCAGTTTCTGAAACAATCAGCGTCCCACGTTTAAACCATTACTTTGCATGATTCAACAGCTGTAGCTTCAGTGGGAATCATCATGGTGTAACTTATCCAAGAGAAAACTGATTTGGTTGGCACACGCTCCATTGCCTAGGGAGCCTGGCCGTCATAGCTGTATGGATGTGTGTTTTTTGAATCTCTAATAATGCCTTGCAGCCAGACTGCTTTCATTTGTCCTTTGGTAATTGATACCTCACCAATTTATCTCATTTTGTGTGACCATCAGGTCAGGCAGGGTGGTTAGGCCGCTTCAAAGCACAGCAGAGATCATGCCAACAACTGCAACTGCAAGGCTCTTTGTTACTGCAGGTCTTATGTTCAGTTTCCACCAGCGTTAAAAAAAGAATTTTTAGCACTACACAATCTAGTTCAGAAATATGTAAGTTATTTTGCAGCACATTATATTAAAAGCAAAAAATACAGAAATATGAGGAACACAGAGACTTGTTCAGTCTCGAGAGTTTCATCTCACCTTTGTCATTGCTAAGTGTAAATAGTCAAAAATACACTTAAGCCTGTCAAAAATAATAAACCAAGCAATAACGTGCCATTTTCTTTCTCCTCCAATAAAGAACTACTTTTTTTTCTCAGTTGTTTTCCAGATAAATGGCATACACTGCTCCAAGGTCCTTATATGCTCTCTGGAGAAAGCCTTTACTCTTGGCTGGTTGTGTTGTTAACAGTACAATCAGAGATGATTTTCTGCCTGGCAGGATGAGGACCAAAAGATTAAGGCTCCATGTATAAAATCAATAAGACTTTAATATCAAAAAATAGGAGAGTACTTACTTATGAAAGCAATAGTTTCTTGTTTTGAAATACTGAAATGTTTGTGGTTTTTATGGGAGTTTCCAGGTAGTAAGTAAGCTAAGACAGATAAAACATACCAAGCAGAATTTAGGATTACAATCAGAAAAAAACCACTCAAAAGGAAAAAAAAGATCCAGCAATATTTTTGTGGTGTAGTTTTTCACCATGTAACTGAACACGGTGACAGTATTTCAGTACTATTTTGAAGATGTTAAAATGTCTTCATTAAAGTCCAACCTTTCTAATACATCTTTTCTTTCTTTCTTTTTTTTTTTTTTCCTCCAGAAAAGGGATTTATAAATATAACTGACTCTAAAGAAGATTTTGAAATTGGTGAGGAAGAGTTTTGCTTTGAAGTTAACTTTAGAGCATATCCTCCAGTTAGATGCATGTGGCTATATTCCAATAAAACATTTCCATGTATACAAAGTTACAGTGTGGATGGACACAGGTATTTGAATATTTTGTAATAATTTAATATTATAGTGTTTCTTCTTTATATCTCATTTGGACCATTTACTGTTGATGTTTTGTACTCTCTTTGCATTTTTGAAATATGAATGGTCCACGTGGTGAGACTGTTAACAAAAGGCATCCAAATGTAATTTTAGCTTTGAACAACAGCTCACACAGATAACTTGTAGAATCACTTTATTCTGTGTTTAAAATAAACCCTTTGCTAAGTAAGGCATCCAGCAACCCTTTAGTTTATATGCATTTTGCCATTCCCCTTCTCTCTAACATAAGATCTGAGTTACAGATCTGTTGCAGTTTTCATTCTGGATCGCAAGTTCTGCATGTTCCCACTTTCTCATCCTGTTGCTGATGATGTTCCCTGTGTCTTTCGAACAGCTCAGACCAAGTCCAGGGTGCTGCAGTTCCCAGGCCTCTGCTAGGTCTGCTGGCCTGTGCCTGTGTCACAGAAACATGCCGTTCTGCTCGTTACCCAGGTCATGGATTCTTCCGCTGCTGCAGCAAAACATGTTTTGAATAAACCTGTTAGTTATCTACCTTTTCTGCTATTTCCTGCAATGGACTTCTGGCATGAATCCTGTTTAAGGCTAATGTTTTCTCCATTCCCTAGGCTCTCTAATTTCTTGATAACATTATCTAATTTCCTTCAGGGTTTCTTTCAGAGTAGTCCCATGGCTTTGCAGGTAACAGCTTTTGCTCACCTCAATGAAAGTAAAGCCAAGCTGCTCTTTTCAAGTTTTTACATTGAAAATGAACAGGCTGTAGGCAGGAGCTAATGCAGCTGCTCTGATTCCTTCTCATATTCTTAAAACCTCTGTCATCATCTGCATAAAGCTGTGTCAAAGCTTTGATTACACTTTTTATGATTTCTTTCCATAGTATTTTGGTACCTTTGATTTTATCCGCTAGCTTGTCAAGTTATCTCTGCAACAGACTGGCCTTTTCATCTGCATCAGATTGTGTATTGGAGTCAGACCTCAGTGAAGTTCAGAGACAGCTCAGTTCAGGTTAGCAAATTGTCATCTCCTGGCAATGGCCACAGGAACTCTGTCCCTGCTGATAAAGTGAGGGCTGTCAGCAAACTTCGATAGCACTGGGTGGGTGTTGGTGACTAATCTGCAATGCCTGACATGGGCTTGGCAGAACTGTGTCTTGTGACAAGACTGATTTTGGAAATGAGGTCTCAGGGGACAGCCAGGAACATTTGCTCATCCTTGTCCAATAGGTAACTCCCTCCAGCTGATAACACGGAGTTGATTTGCTTTGCTGCTGATACACACCCCTCCTCACTGCTTGTACCAGCAGGACTCAGTTTTGCTTGGATGATTGACAGTGGGTGTAAATTCAATCCAGATAAGAATTAGGTGCTACAGACTGTGCCAACAGTAATTACATTGAGAACTTTTGAAATAGTTTAGGCAGCTGTCATTAGTCAGTAAGGTGCAACTGCTGGCCTGGGATTTATGAGTCACTTCAGAGCCATCACGGCAAAAAGCAGCTGTTGCTGAGTGCTGATCACCACCTGCTGGATGGGGGAAAGGCCAGCTCGTGTCCCTGGAGCTGTGTGTCCAGGCTGGCTCAGCCACAGGCACAAGCCACAGCCACCAAGCATTGCTGGGGCGTGGCCTGGTGGCTCCTCCAAACAGATGACTCGGCCATTTGTCTGACAGTGCTGTTGGACAACAGGATTTTTAATGTTTATTTTGGGTAGTTATTCTTTGCATTTATTTGCATCCTATTTATTTTATGGAAAAATAAAATAGAGGGGAAAACACTTGAATTTGCTGATTATTTCAGCTGACAAGTACATTCTTTTGTACAGACATCCCTCACAACAATCCAATTTTGGCTGAATACAAGCACTGGATAAGCATGTCTCACCTGAGGACAAGGAGTAGGGGTACATATTTCATTCAGTTTGAAGCATGCAGAAGCAGCAAGGGGTAGGGATGCCAGGAGATTCTGCCAGCAAGCTGTAGCCTTCCAGATTTCAATATGACTTTAAAGTGGAAGGTTTCTCAAAGCAACACAAAAAAGGTCATCACATATCTAAACACATTGTAAGTCTCACTTTGCATGTTCCAGTTGATTTCTGTGTAATCCTGTCTCCCAGCACTTCTACTTTGTTCCTTTCATATCCTTTTTCATTTCCTGTTTTTATTCTTTTAATTTCTGCCAGTCTCTTGTAAAATTATTCCTTCAGATTGAAGATCATATTAAATTTTAATAATTAACTCTGTACTTTTCTTCAGCCTTTTATTTCAAAACCCAGCGATCCATCTTTCCTGTCACTATGCTTACAGACATTCCAGACATTTTCAGACATTCCTTCAGAATTTCCATTTTCTATTTGCTTTTGTGGGCTCTCTGTTTCAGCACACTGCTGATTTTCACTTCCCCGCTAGGAGCTAATGACTTTTCATATACACAATGTCTTCTGTTAAATTTATAGTACTTAGCTCACATCCCCTTATATTTTCAGGTACTGAAGATAATGTGTTAATTTTTTTTCTGATTATTTAATTAGGATATAATCCTTCCAAACTGGGATTTCAAAAGCAACTAATTTTTTCTGGTTTGGTTTTTTTTTTTTTTTTTTTCTCCTGTCTTCAGTATCTTTTTGGAGGCAGCTTAAAAGAGTTCTGACTTTAAAAAAATCCATGAGTTCGGAGACATCATTAAGGCCATTTCAGATTAAGACATTCAAAAGTCAATAACTATATGAAAGTGTGGCCTTAGTCAAAAGACAAAATTGCCAGTGGCTTCAAAGGGAGTTTTCCTGGTTTGGAATTTCAAGGTGATTCTTACTGCCTTTGTATGTATCTTGCTTAAGGAGAAATATCCCGATTTCAGTTCTCAAGATTGATCTCATTACTGCTTTCTCCTACTTTGCATATTGCTGATATGGGCTGAGTTGGTTTTTTTTCTCTTCTCTCTTCAAACTCTCTAATGTTCCTGCTTGCCTTTATCACTAAAACAGAGTTGGGGACCTGCAACATGGTTACCATTGAGTTGTCAGCAGAAACATCTATCCCCAAATTGTCAGCAACTACACCTGAGACATTTTCTTAGGATGCTTTTCTAACGCTCATGAACTGCATTATCTGCTATTCAAAACTGACAATTGTTCTGAGAGCAATAACCTAGTTGGAAACACAGAAATAGGATAACGTCGCTGTAAACAGGCATATTCCCTTCTCCCTGCCTCATCCCATGTCCCATACAGCAGTGACACAACAGGACAGCCAGGCATGGATCTTAAATTCTCTGCAGCTCTTTGTTGTTCGTTTCTGCGCAGAGACTTGTTAGACCCCTGGCCACCTCCATTGTCACAAGGTGTCTCCTGCATGGTTTGGGTCTTGGTTTTCTGCCATCCACTGGCTCAAAGGCCATAGGGATTAGTAGAAGGCTGTTTCTTTCCTGCAGAATGACCTTGAGGGTTGGTGTTTCATCTCATTGACAATGAACTTATGATGATGGTCGCTTTCCTGAGTCTATGTGAGATCTTTCCATTTGGAGATGTTTGTCTCTTATGTTCCTCCCTGTCGTTGTTTCCTAACACAATCTATCACATCAGCTAGAAACTCCCATCAAAGCTCCTCAGAGAGAAGAAAGTTTGATTCTTTGCTGGTCTTAGCAGATGTGCCTAGATGTGTATTGTCTTCCAATGAGTTAGTAACAAAATCATAGCTTGACAGCCTGCATGCACTCCAGGAAGAGTGAGAGAAAAAAGGCAGAATTAAATCAATACTGCAGGGAAAAAATATCTTCTCACCAGCACAGTTAGATTCTGGGATTTATATTCTCTAAGCAAAAATAATTTCCTTTGTATTCTTCATGAGAAGATGCAGAATTGTTTCAAACCTATATGTGAGTTTTGACTGCATTTTTGAAATATTTTCAAGTCAATATTTTATCCTTTTCCCCTTTTTGACTTTGTTCCACAGCATTTCATCAAAGTTCTGCAACCATCAGCACCAGTCTGGGATATATGTATTTTATGCTGAAAATGATGATACAGTTGTAACAAAAAAATTCACTCTGTATGTGAGAAGTAAGTAACAAAACTATTGCCAAAGATTTGGCAAAGTCTGGGATTTTGTCACTGGTATAAATTGAGCTATTATGGGGGTTTTTTGTTGGTATTCCCTATTTCATTTACATAGATTTATTGTTTAAAATGGAGGATCAAAAGGCAAAAACATGGTTCTCTTCGCACTCCATCACACTGCTGAAATCCAGGCACGGGGTCAGAGAAAGACACTGGATGCTTGTGGGTTGCATTTCTTGTGTCAGTTGGAGATGGAGAACAGAGAAAGGAGGAGAAAGTTATTAATTTTTTTCTTTCCTTTAGTCTACCATAAACAGAATATGAGGAATCAGTTGCATATTGAGAAAAATTGATGCTTCTTAAGAAAATTACACACCTAGGAACTCAGTAAAATACAGTAACTCTATTCTCTCTACAAAGCTGGTACATATGTGACTGCTGCAGAAACCGCATGAGATACAGTTGGGAGGAAACCCTTATCCCCATTAGCAATCAGCTTTCTATGCCATGTTTATGACATTTTTCCCTAATGGCATTTATGAGTTCATGTAGTGAGTATGGACACCCACTAGTGTATGAATTGTATGTTTGGGCTGCAGCACCTCATACACCCCTGCCCACAATTCACACACATGCACAGTCTTGACCCATGCTCTCAGTCATCTCAGTTCTGCCGCATGACTGCAGCATCTCTCCCTTGTTCCAGGTCTGGGGGCTTCATTTGTGATATATAATTTATACAGGGGTCTTCTGTGCACATTTTGTATGAGTTGGACACCCAGAACCTCAGTGCCAGGGCAGTCCTAGGGCCAGCTGCTTAGTCCGAGCCAGAAAAGCAGAAGTCAAGACTTCTAATTTTGGCTCTGCCAATGTTTTGGTCTGGCTGTGCCCATACAGAGAAGTGGCTGCTCCCCTTGCCTTGCCGCACTGCCATCCACAAAACCAAGGAAGGAGGAGGACTGTGAGCTACACCCACCTCTCACTGTGACATGCAGTTTTTTATTTTGAAAGCAGAAGCAGACCTTGGTCTCAGCAGATATAACGTTGCCACATAAGTGCGTGGGGTTTTGTCGCTTGAAGTGCTGGCAGAAATTGTCTTACAGAATCATGGAATGGTTTAGTTGAAAAAGATCTTTGAGAACATAGATTCCAACCATTAACCCAGCACTCCCAAGTATACCACTAAGCCATGTCCTTAAGCCTTGTGTTGTCTTATTGCAGGAAAGCCCGAAATAAAGATGCAGCTGTTGTTCAAGCAGATCTCCTGTGTTGCTGAAGGTTACCCTGCCTCATCCTGGGTTTGGAGGAACTGTCTCGAACTGAACTCATCCAAGTAAACAACTTTCTTTCTTTTTATTTGTTGCAAAGACTATCTGAGCTATCCTTGATTAAATGAAGACCAGCCTGTAACAAACTAAATGTAAAATGCACACTTCACTGTGTGCATTTAACTGGTTGCCCTACTCCAGGGGAACCAGATCTCAAAATTAGGGGAAGCTTTCCCTTTTTTTCTTGCCATCAAGTGAAATCTATAAAGATGTGTATCTTGGGCTCTTTACACCAAAATAGACCCCACTGGGTTTATATCAACAGTTAAGGGGTAACAAAATCCAATCTAAGTTTTTCTCTTAGCTTATCAAAGTTATAGGGATTCAGGGAATGCATTTGTTAATACAGGCTTGATCAACTGGGTAAGCTTTGGTTAAAAGACCTGCTATGGTGACCTTTTACCAAAACCACTAAAGTCAGTGAGAGTGTTTCCAGAGAAGCTGGTGAGTGTATTTCCAGTAGAGTTAGTAAGAGTGTCTCCATTCCCTCTATTTATTTAGGGGAATGAGTCAGGCTCTAAAATTTAGAAAAAAATGCTTAAACAGCTTTGACCTGATCTGTGAACTCTGCAATTTTTATTTTTGATATGCCAAGAAACTAATAATCCCACGGTGCAGAAGAATACTAAGTCAAATTTTCCTTTGTAAGATTGTGGATAAACTCTAAAGTATTTATTTTAGCTAGACATAAAAAATACCGAGACAGTTTTTTACCTATACCTCTTAAAAGGCTTCCTAATATCAATCTGTGCAGAAGTGGAAGAGGAAAAAAGCCATGCAGAGAGTGGGTTTAAAATACTCCTTAAATCATCTTTCTGGGAAGAAAATGCTGTGACACATCTTTTCTGAGGAACTTCCAAATGTAGAAGCTAGTGCTATGAGTAGAGCTGAATAAATTTATTTCTTATCTCCTAATTTATTTATGTGGAGAGTAAATTAGACACTAAGTTGATGAATGATACAAAAGCTAGAAGACAAAATTATCTATGTGGACCACTTTTCCCTCAAGTATCAAGTTCCTTCTTTCTACATATCAGGCCTTAAATAAGTCATTAGTACTCTCCATCTGGGTGGATGGAGGCTCTCCATCATGAGAGAAACTTCATGGGTGAAGTGACATGCCTTCAGGGAAAGGAGTTGGAACTTCTACTCTGGGTTCATATTGCATTTATAGTTTTAGCAGTGGCTCATTTGCAGCTGCTCAGTGGTTTGAATGTTTTGAGGCAAATATGAAACCAGTGGGAATAGATGAGGTATGGGGGTGGTGTCAGTTGTGAAACTGATGGAGGTTCCAGAGTTCAGGGGGTGCAAGTACCCTGCCAAGGCAGTGGTGGAGAGTGGCAGTGAGCCCAGCATAGGAGGTAGCTCAGTCTCTGCTAACCCTGCCATGTCCATCACCAAAAATGAGACTGGTAAGTGACCAGAGGTCTCATTCTATCGCTGACAAAACACAAGCCCCTTCCCTTCTTCTCTTCCAACGCGGACATAAGACATGTTTTGAAACTTCCCATCTTCTCCCCTGCAAATGTCACTAAACAAGCTAAAAATGAAAACTGGTCTGCTTCCTTTTTCAGCTGCACAGAGGAAATCACGGTGGGAATCCAGAACTTCTTGCCAGAGAGGAGATCCCTGGGGTCGTGGATTTCAAGCAGTACTTTATCCGTAAAGGAGACAGCAACAACCTTCTCAGTGGAGTGCTGTGCAAACAATTCAGCTGGTTCAGCCTGTGAAAAAAGTTTCATTAACCTGTCAGGTACCACAAGCCAGTGTTTTAGCATGTGTTTTCTCAACTAAAGCTGGCATGGTAGAAACTACAATGCTTTTTATTTGGCTAAGCGGCTGACTGTGCAATGGCATTGCAGGTAAAACACAATCTCTGTATGTACACAGTATCAGAAATGGTGGGTGAATGGGAGACACAATTCTCTTTTCTCTAGGCCCCAAAGCAGAGGCCTCCCTCATTAAAACTAACAGAAAAANAGTTAGAATAGGAAGTAACCATAATACTTACGCTTTTAGAAGCAACAAAAATATGAGGGTAGTCTCATGTTCGCATGCTCATCTACCAATCAACACTTTATTCCTGTTTATGCTCACTAAGTTCAATCCAAGAATCACAGCAACACCTCCATGCATTTATGCATTCCAGTTTATTAATGNACTGTGCAATGGCATTGCAGGTAAAACACAATCTCTGTATGTACACAGTATCAGAAATGGTGGGTGAATGGGAGACACAATTCTCTTTTCTCTAGGCCCCAAAGCAGAGGCCTCCCTCACTAAAACTAACAGAAAAAAAATTAGAAAGTGCAGGATGGAGCCATGGCAATGTTTGGAGCTGATTTCTTATTTTTACTTTAGTCATCCCTGCCTGAAATCTGGAAGAATCATCTTTGGCAAGAGCTGAAGACACTTTGGTAGCTGGTGGCATGTGCTGTCCCTTGCTGCTTTACTGTAGGTCCCTGTGGTGCTGCCAGAAATACCCATGGGAGCTCTCCTCACCCCATGGAGGTCACTGCACACCCAAGCAAGATCATGGCTGAGCCAACAGACCCACTGAAGGGTCAATCCCTGTCTGGAAAGCAGGAGTACTGGGAAAGAGACCTTCTTAAACTGCTGTAGGCAAGTGGCAGAAGGTTATATCCTGGTTAAGGGATATATCTCGTCAAGGGAATCACAGATTGTTTCATCATTGAACCAGAAAATCAGTGTGATTATTTGCACTTTGTACTTATAACACCATATGTACTCCATAGAGAAAAATATTTCAGTTACAGGTAACATGCTGTGGCACCAGGAATTGTTTAGAAACACCCAGGTATTTGCAGTACAGGGATTTTCTTTGCAAAGATGAACAAGCAGTTTGGTGCTTTTGACTAGAGTGCACAGAAGTTGTGACCATTGTCAGAGTTTGAATATTCATGTTGAAGTTAGAATAGGAAGTAACCATAATACTTACGCTTTTAGAAGCAACAAAAATATGAGGGTAGTCTCATGTTCGCATGCTCATCTACCAATCAACACTTTATTCCTGTTTATGCTCACTAAGTTCAATCCAAGAATCACAGCAACACCTCCATGCATTTATGCATTCCAGTTTATTAATGGATTTAGCTCTCTTTTTCCCTTTTTTTTTTTAATGAAAACATTTTTTGTGAAAACATGTCAGAATTACCCATAACCTAATGCCTACTGCCCTTCTTGCTTTGCATGTGGTTGCATCTCACTCCCCATGCAGAGGAGGCTCGGGCATGAGAGGGCTGCAGACTGCCAGAACTGACCATGGGCTCTCCTTGCATTTTCAGCTGTACACAGAAACTCTGTTTCAGTGGGTAGTAATATGTGTCTTTTAAAGTTGCAGGAGCTGTTTCTTCCCCCCTGGACAATGCTGCATTCTATGTCTTCGTTGGATTTTTTCTCCTCTTGATAGTTTTTTTGTTTGTATTCATTTTTCTTAAATACAAAAAGGTAAAAGCAAACATAAATACCTGACCATCCTTCTTTTGCTCCCATCAGGCTGTTTCTTCTCTAAGACTTATTTCATTGTGTGTTTTTTTTCTTCCAAAGCAATTCAAATATGAAAGCCAGTGGCAAATGATACAGATGATAGGGCCATCAGATAATGAATACATCTACGTTGACTTCAGAGAATTTGAATATGATATAAAATGGGAATTTCCCAGGGAAAATCTGGAATTTGGTGAGCAATCCATAAGGTAAATCTCAATACTGGAGCAGCAGTCTGTGTTGTACTAGCAGCAAATAATACTGGCATTTTGTGTCTTGTAGGACAGGTCCTTGGTTCTGGGGCCTTTGGGAAAGTAGTGACTGCAACAGCTTATGGAATTAACAGTGCAGGAGATTCAGTCCAGGTGGCAGTCAAAATGCTAAAAGGTATGATCAGCTCTGGTGCCTTCTACAAGCAGTGGTGTATTCTAGTATCTCCAAAGTAGAAGAGGCATCAGAAATCCCCCTTATAAAGCAAACTTTCAGCAGTTACACCTCACAAATGCTTGGCTTAAAAATCCTTTCAAAGTGCTTTCAAATCCCTGTTTCATTTGGAAAGATATTGCTGAAGTGTCTTCATCCCACAGCACGTTGCATTTTGCCCTACACGCTAGGTCTTGTTGTGTGGGGAAGTAGGGAGCCTCTAAAGAGGAGAAATGCAAATCCCCAGTGCAGATTATCCTACTAGTTATATTGGTGACTATGATCCTTGGTGCAAGGCCCCTTTTTCTTGTAGTGCTGCCTAGCTGTTCCAAGCCATTTTTCTGCTGTGTCTTAGCTAGCTTGTTTCCAAAACTTCCAGCACAATTTCCTGTAGTCTTTTTTCTTGATGATGACACAAAACGGTTTCTGTCCATCCCTTCTTATGAATAAGGATACTAAACCTCGAACACTCCTTTCTGCTATGGTCTGGCCTCTCTCCAAGCTGTCTTGACTCCTCACAAAAGCAGAGTCCAGGAGCAAGCCTCCCTGGAAGAAAGCAGAGGAGGGCTGCCTCACTGCGTCCCAGCTAATCACAGCCCTGCTCACAGAATGTTGGAGTACCTTACACTGGAAAAGATCTCTAGGATCACTGAGTCCCACTGTTAACCATCACTGTCAAGTCCACCACTACACCATGTCCTTCAGTGACCCATCTTTTAAGTACATCCAGGGATGGTGACTCAACCACTTCCCTGGGCAGCCTGTTCCAGTGCTTGACAGCCCATTGAAGCATATAGGTGAAGACATTTTTCTGAATATCCAATCTAATCCTCTACTGGCACAAACTGAAGCGTTTCCTCTCATCCTCTAACTTGTTACTTGGGAAAAGAGACGGGTATCCACCTCACCCACCTTTTGTTGTGTATTGTAATGAGCTTCACACTGATACCAGCACCCTGCCCACCTGTGTGCCCACACAGCCCCTTCCTGCCAGCACTGCCATTCAGGTTTTCATCTCCCATTTCCACATAAGCATCAGTTTTATGCTTCCTCGGCCCACTCCTTTGTGGTTGTCTTTGTGGAAGCTCGACTTGATCATTTTGGTTCACATACCCAATTCACTGAAGTTGTGAGCACCAAATGCTCGCTGAAAAACAAGACTAAAGCTATTACTGAAACACAGGGTGGCCTTCTCAGCTGTTGGATTGCAGCTGGTTTTGTGCCATATGGCTGCCATTTTTCTCTCTTAACATTTCTCTGCCACAGGCTTGTCTGCCATTTTTTCTGTGCTCGTGAACACTTTAATATATTGCTGTCATTCCTTGCCAGCCCAAGAATGACAAATGTTGACATTTAATGACTGCTTTCCCAAGCTCCCAAATGATCTGCATTTGCACACAAATTTAGTTTCCACCTTTGACTGAATCTTTTTATACTTTGGAAAGGTTTTTTTAGGATGTTCCCAAATGTACTGCCAGTCCAATGAATTTGAAATGAAGATTTGCACGTGACAAAGCGTCACAACCATTTAAATTTTCATTTCTTTGTCAAAGATTTCAAAATCTGTATTATTGCTTTTACAGAGAAACCTGATGCTTCAGAAAAAGATGCTCTAATGTCTGAGCTGAAAATGATGACTCACATTGGAAGCCATGAAAATATTGTGAACCTACTAGGAGCTTGTACTCTGTCAGGTAAATTGAAATTGTGGAAAAGTACCAATTAAAATCACCAGAATAATGAGGACTAATTTTGCTGTTCTGTGATAGTCCAAAAAAAGATAAAGATGAACTGAAAGCAAATTAAAGGCCATACAAGTTTACAGAAAAGCATCATTGGTGATTATACTGGCAGGAAGTGATACAACATTCCTTCTGTAGAATAGGATTTCCTGTTATGGTGGTGATGGCACTGGTATGAGCCAGTTTATTAAGTGAAAAGGAAAAACTTATCTGTGTCAGGGACTATTGTATACACATGATTATGTTTACATAGGAAATTATAATTTTTTTTATTCATGTGGCTCACCAATGAATGGATAATAATAGCTAAAAGATAGACAGGAAACAAAAGAAACTGAAAAATAACAGGGGTAGGAGGGACACTAAAAAAAGAAATGAGAGAAGTAAATCATGGAAAGAGGGACGACCTTTTAAAGGACCAAATGTAAAAACAAAATGGAAGAATGAAAAAAATAAGCAAAGGTGGGCTAAGATGAAAGTAGCAAGATATTATCACTGAATAATTATTGTGTGACTTGTGTTATAATTGAGGTAACTTACACAGCTATTCTTGTCCAAAGAACTGCTTCTCTGGCCAGTCCAGTGGTGAACAAGAGTGAGTGAAGAGAGGCTAAAAACAGATCAGCTTGGAGAAATGCCAGGGTCTTACCCAGTGTAGGTCCATATCATGAACTGGAACACCTGACACTGAAAAGCTTGGCAGATTTTCTGTCATGGTTATTTATTTAGTCAGAAAGACCAAGAAGAACAATTAACTTTTGTTTCCTCAGTTTACATCAGCAGCAATACTGTCAGGCCCAGACATGTGAGGGGTAAGAGGAAAGCAGAGTAATAGATTGTTCTTAGTAGCTGTAGCTGATTTAAAAATACTGCCACTGCCTTCTGGAACTGCGGGCAGAATGTGATGGTGTAGGCAGGAGAGCTGCAGGGAAGGCCTGCTTAGTCTGGTAGGTAAGGCAGGAGCACTTCCAGCCTTATCCAAGTGCCATTTTCAGAAGCATTTATATGGTTCTCAAGACTTTCCCATCCATCCTCTGAGAGCCTTTACAGCTTTTTTCAGCGTGCTCTACCTTGCTTGACAGTGGCCTTCTGACAGAAATATCCATGGATTCATGGTCAGTCTTTCTGGGCCAGAAGTAGTGGTGGCAGAGTGAGGCTTTGCAGGGTGATGACCAGCTGAGCTCCTGCTGGCTGGTCACGGCTTTTATCCAAGCCTGCCTGGGTCAGGAATTGGATGTATTTCTCCTTTCTTGAGAAAGTGTCCTGACCAGTGCTGTACTCAAGACACCTCCCCTTGCAAGGGATATCCCTTGTTTAGGTCCCCTCAGCAAAGTACTCTTGGGTTTCAGGTAGTCTTCTCGGGGAAAGATAAAAAGGAGCTTTCCAGAGCTTGAAGGTTGCACAGATAGACAGAAGGATGTAGATCAAAGGATACAAATTCACACCACCCAGATAATTAGCAGGAGTCATCTTCTGCTTGAACCCTGCATGGTTTAGAAAATATGCTGCATCCTTATAGCCTGTACTGTCCTCCCCATTGCCATTGGATGGACAAGGATTTTTGTTTCTGTAAGGGATTTTCAACACAGTTTGAGAGATGCACCACAAGGACAAAGTTACACAGACTTTCCAAGAGACATTATAGTCAGTAAACAAATTCTCATTATGTGCCTATCAGTACAGCTTATCTACCTGGGAATGGAAGATGCTTGGGATGTTTTAACAGATTAATCCTGAGAGAAAATGAAGCAGCATTAGGGCTTTAATGGGGAGGGTGCTATAAATAGCAGCAGGTTATTTACATTTCCAACTATTTCAGGACCAATCTACTTGATATTTGAATACTGTTGCTATGGTGACCTTCTGAACTACTTGAGAAGCAAGAGAGAAAAGTTTCACTGGACACTGACAGATATTTTTAAACAACAAAACTTCAGCTTTTACCACAATATACATCAGGACCAAAACTCTAGGTAAGGAATTTAGTAACAGTTTGATACTTTTAAAAATTGCTATTGTTTTTTAAACTGCATTCTCACCTGTGCTGTACGCTGCTGAAATGATTGAATTCTTGAGAATGTGCCTTCATATACTTTAATAAGCAAAGCCTTAGGAGGAACTGAGATTTGATTCTGCTCATGGAGACTGCAGAAGAGAAACAACCTCTTGTTTCTCTTCCCAGTTTTGAGAAGAGTCATGTCTGTGTCCAGGTTTTTAGTAGTAGCAACTGTTCATGTTTTTCACTGCAAAAGAGTTTATATGTAGAAGATTATGTGACACACTGTGTGAAACCTTTGAAAATGTGTTGCCTGCTCCAGGAGAGGGACTCACCTGAAGTACAGTGTGAACACAGCTCTGTGCAGAGAGGATGAATTTGAAACCATGCAAAGAAGTCAAAACATAAATGTGACACTGGGATCAAATGGGATTGTGCTACTTTCTGAGGAAGGTAAGAGATTAATTGATTATATCTTCAGGAATACTGTTTTACTGTATTTTTTGTATTTTGACCAGACTAGATTCCATGACAAAAGAGGCCTCTTTCTATCATATGTTTCTCTTCAGTCCTGGCAGGAATTTTGCTGGAGGAAGATTCAACAACATTTGAGAGCAGAGGCTTATGTTTCTGTTCATGCTATACATAGCATTTGAATATGAAAATACTCGCCTTTAATTTGTATCTGAGTAAAGGATAAAAAAGATGGATGCTCTTTGTGATGTTGCTCTTGGTCGGGAGCCTGTGAAAATCCTTTACCACTGTCAGTGGAATTAATCAGAGTGAGGAAGTCCATGGAAAACTCATACTTTTGATTATTTTTTACAGATAAAATTAAGGATGCAGGCACACAGGTGGATGAAGAAGAGGATTTTAATGTGCTCACTTTTGAAGATCTTCTTTGCTTCTCTTATCAAGTTGCCAAAGGAATGGAATTTCTTGAGTCCAAATCGGTATGGTGAAGGGTAGCAAATTTTTCAGATAGAAAAGATGCTAAAAATAGGTCAGTTTATAAAAGGCAGGTTGAGGAACAGAGCCACTCAGTGGCAAGCTTGAACTATACCTCCTTCCCTGGCTTAACAGCGAAGACTGGGTTGCAGTTTTAGGCAGCACCCTGAGTAAGAAGCAGCGGCACGGCACATTTGTGCCTGCTCTGGCCCTGTGTCCTTGCCACCAGCAGCCAGGGAGTGTCCAGCTTGGCCATTGACCAAACTGCTGGAGTGGAAGGAGGTGCCAGCTCAGAGGGCAGGGAATTGTGCACCACTGATACCAAATGCTGCCGAGCATTAATCCTTCCTTTCCTTCTAAGTGCATTCACAGAGACCTTGCTGCCCGGAACATACTGGTGACCCATGGGAAAGTGGTGAAAATATGTGACTTTGGCCTTGCCAGAGATGTAATGAACGACTCCAACTACATTGTCAGGGGCAATGTAAGTTCATGAGGGCTCTCTGGTTTTCATACCATTGTAAGAATTATAGGGAACTAAGAAAGAAAAGTTTTAAATTTTTTAATTCCTTGTTAGCTTTGTGTATATCTGTGTGGGCAATGCAGAAATCTCAGCTTTTCCTGCCCTTGGCAAAAGCAAATTCTTGGATTATAATTAAACTAATCAAGCTGTAAATGAGATGGTACCCATGCTCTTTCTAAAGCACCCATTGATGGAAGCACTGGGAGTTGTTTACTGTTGTGGGCAATAACAATGTAGGACAACAGCATAGTGTGTGGGGGTGTGCCAGATCCTCTGGCTGTATGAAGAAGTGCAGTGTGGACATCTCCATCTGGGCCATTATGCTTGAAGTCAGGGGAAGAAAGGTGGCTCTTCCAGGACTGAGATCATCTCTTCCTCAAATAGTCATCTAAAATGGATGAGGCGAACCGGCGCTTTGGAAGTGTCTGTTTCTCTCTGCAATGGGAATGTCCAGGGGTTGCTGACAGAGACACAGCTTTGCACACAGCAAACACGAATCCATCATGCTGGCAGTGAGAAGCACAGTGAATCACCTAGAAAGCCTGTGTCACAGCCTGTGTCACAGCATGACCTGGCCGCCATCCCCTTGTCTGCACAGGCTCGACTGCCAGTCAAATGGATGGCTCCCGAAAGCTTGTTCGAGAGGACATACACCATGAAGAGCGATGTCTGGTCCTATGGAATACTGCTCTGGGAAATATTCTCCTTGGGTATGTTTTACAGTGGGACAAAAGAGCAGTGTTTGGTTTTGGCAGCTTCTGAATTAACACATGTTCTCCGATCATTTCCACAGGTGTAAATCCTTACCCTGGTATTCAGGTTGACACAAATTTCTACAAATTAATACAAAGTGGATTTAAAATGGACCAACCATATTATGCTACAAAAGATGTGTAAGTGTGATTCCAAGTGATGCACAGCATGAGAATTTATACTTACTAGGTCACTGTTTGAATGGCCTTTTATTTATTGTACACTATCTCTTACCCAAAATTAATTGCAAAATGTGAGGTCTTCCTCTAAATCTAACAAAGACTGCCTGATCCTGCAGGTTTTGTTCTAAAGCAGAACTGATCAACACTATGGGTTATGTGTATTTGACAGGACTAATTTGTTATATTTATTTAGTTGTGCCTTCTTTCCCCAGGGAACTTCTTATTCTCAGATCACAGATTTTTTTTTTCCCTTTTTTTCCTTCTTTTGCTTTTCTCTTTTTTTTTTTTCTTTCCTTTTATTTTTTTCCCCCAAAAGCTGTGTTTTCCATATTGATTAAATCTTTGGTGGGTTATTTCCTAAACTTTCTTATTTAATCAAGCTTTACCAGGTTTGTTTCAGTTCCAGGTGGCTAGGGATCCTCTTAGATAAAAATCCTGCTAAGGAAGAGTTGAGGGGAAGCTAATTCTGTGCTTTCAGCACATAATTTTCAGCCTGTGCCTCTGTGCCTGGGTGGACTCTGCCTAGAGGTGTGCCCCAGGGAACAAGAGAAGAGAAGGTGACAGAGAATTGTGAGGTCTGGAACATGGAGGAGAGGGAAGGACTTTGGGTTGGCTGAGCTCTTCTGGCAGACATTTCGTAGGTGCTCTAGGGACAGAGTGCCTTGCTATGACACTGCACTGTTCTTATCCTCACCACATAAAGGCTGTAATGGCATTAAAAGAACAGGGGAATCTGACAGATTAACCCATGAAAGATTGCTGGGGGAGGGGTTTCAAATATCAGGGAGCCTACTGTCCCAGTAACTTTGCAAGGGACTTTAGCAGTCAGGCACAGCACTGATGCCTGATGAAGCTGCAATATTTCTAAGGTGGTGCTTAAATTTCAGAAAGATTTTTTTGATGTCAAATTACATTAAAAACTTTCTGTGTGAAAAGTTTACTTAAGATTACATAGCCCACAAGGAGCAGGTTTAGTTCCTATGATGGACAGACATTGTCTTCCTAACATTTTCTCTATGGAAGCTGGAAAACAAACATCATGCTATTATGTGTCATACCACAATGAAGATTTTACTAAGGGCTCTGATTAAGTCACTATAAGATCATTTCACCTTTTATCCTTATTTTTCTGCTCCTTTTCCTCTGATGCAACACTGTAATTCTGGCTCTTTATATAAAAACATTCTGATTCCCATGATTCCCCATTCAAGTCCTGCAGCTCCACGCAGTCACTTACAGAGAGTCCAAGAGCTAACAAGTTTTCTGTGCCATGTCTTTCCTTCTGCAGCTATTGCATGATGCAGTCCTGTTGGGCTCTTGACCCCAGGAAAAGACCCTCTTTTTCTTACCTGGTCTCCTCTCTGGCCTGTCAGCTGGCTGAGGCAGAAGGAGCAGTAAGTAAATACAGTGAGATGAACATGTGAACAATGTCTGGGTTCAGGTTTGGGGTTTTGTGGGGTTTATATGTAGTTCCACAGATCATGATGAGCTGAGGGATAGCCTCCTGATTTCTATTGAAGTACACAACTCTATTATGGATACATTGCCCATGGATCCACTTAAGAGCTTGGGGTATATTTTTCTGCCATCAGAAAGAGTCCTGACCTTCCTGATGAGGATTTTCTTGCACCCACTGCCTGCACTGGGGCTCTGGAAAGCTGGAGTATCTCAGCCTGTGCTGAGGGAATGGGCTTTCCTTGTGCAGCAGCCAGTGCAGTCAGGTTTGGTGATGCTGCTAGCTGCCATGGGAGGGGAGCTAAGCCTGGGCTGGGGGCCAGGGTGTCTCATGAGGGATCACCATGCCATGTCCTCACAGACAGAATGCTGTATGTCGTTCTCAAAAGTCAAAATAACAAAGATGATCTGAGGAAGTCCTGTTCTTTCCATACCAGATGTTTATCTCTTCAGCGGGGGATAAACAATTCCTTTCCAAATTACCAATTGCTACTTGGGTATCCACTCTGGACTAAACACACTCTTTCTCAGTGCCTGCTTCATGGGGAGGAGAGCAGTTTTCCAAATACAATAAATAATAACAGAAGATACCTTTTTTTTCCTCTTCCCAATTCTAGCTTTACCATAATACAAAGAAAAACATTGCTACACACCATTCCAGCATCAAAACTAAACCTTGTGTAAGCAGGGATGAGGAATCTTCACTGTCCCCAGTTGTGCTCCGGCATGAAGACCCTCAAATCGAATAATAATCTGAGTTGTGGATTTGATCTCAGTATTGTCATAAACTCTGTGTAGGATAAATGTTTTATATCAGCTCTAAGAAAAGACATTGTCATCAACTGCTGCACTATTTGTGTTTCTTGAGGACCAGTCCATATTTATGTGACTTTTTGAGAAGAAGGTGTAATTCATGTGTTTGAATTCAGCAAACATATCTATAGCAAGACGGTTTTTTTTGCTGCTTCTCTCCAACTGAATTTTATTTTCCTGGTGCTATGTAAATAGTGCCCAATCAACATATTGAATTATACTGTTCTTGCCACATTGCAAGCAAATATGAGAGAATCCACAGTAATTTTAGTCAATGTTTATGAGCATTGACTATGCAGCTAAAGAGAGCTGCTGTGATTTCCAGAAGTGCTATTCACATCTTCATCTCCAGATGTCAGAGTGTTGAGAAGAAAAAAACCACTGGAGTCACCAATTTTAGATGTCCAAATTTTACAGTTCCATCAGTCTTGTTTTACAAGGAGCTCTTAATTTGATCGAGTGTAACTGTCTTACCCTGGACATCTCAGTGGTTGTGAAGTATGGGTGATGGCTGTTCAGATGAGTTCATTTTATCAAGATTTAGTTTCTCATGTGGCCTCTACTCAGCCAGGCTACATTCTGCAACTGCTGATCAGAGATAGGCACTGACAGGAGGGATTCCTTTCTACCTAAAATAAGCATCTAAAGTAACCAGGAGGAGTGATATTTGGATATAACCTTCTACCTCCCTGGTCTGGAAAATCCAGGTGACAGTCTCCAGCTGGAAGTCTCACTTCAGCTGAGTTACAGCTAATTCCATTCATGGGGCTTTGTATGTTTTAATAGCAAATTAAAAAATGTTTAATTTTGAAGAAATTACATTCTGCAATTTGGGAGTGTACTATCATCACTCCAAATCCAGAATTCAGCCTGGGTGTATGAACACTGCTGCACTAAAATGAAGCTATGCCTCTTTAACTTTCTCACAGACTCTCAGGACAATACCTAGAAGCTTGATGTATTTTCAGTATACTTAAAACGACAGCTATTTTCACGATGAGGTTTAGGAATTTCTAAATGCAACTTTCATCATGACTAATAGGATACATTTGTCTACATCACAGTGGATCAAGATGAGAATACATTGGTTAATAGTTTTTTCCTCTTTTACATTTTACAAGGTGCTACATTCAGTTAGGATTTTTCAGAGGCATGTCTTATAAAATAATAACTGTTTGCATAGAATATGCTATCACAGAAATTGAGCTGCTCTTTACTAACACTGTCTGGAAAAAATGTTGTAATACAGTGATTATAATTTGTATATTTTTGTTAATGTTATTAATAATTATCAATGGATCATCCATTTTTTAATCAGATACAAACTGCTGAAGAGCAATCTGGAGATATTTAGACAGAAATAAATTTTAACATTGCATTCTCTGGAAAACATATATTATTTTTAACATACCCATAATGGTTTGAAAGTGTTCATCTGCAAGATGTCACTGTTCAGCAGTGATAGCACACAGCCTGCAGTGGCTGGACAGTGGGAGTTAAGCATCTTGTGAAGGCAGGAGTTTTCAGCCTTCAAATTTAGAGAAACCTAATGCTGAACTGGTCACTTCCAACCCTGTCTGGCCCTAAAAACTAAGCAGATGTGAACTTGGCTCAAAGAGGAGCAGATGGGAATCCCATGAACTTAAAAACAAGCCACGGAGTTGTGTCACATGTTTATCCACAAGACTTGAAAAGAACTGGGCATAGCTCATCTGGTCCCATCATCACTACTGAGCTGCGACTTGGGAATATAAAGGCAAATAGAGAACCTTGGAGCAAGTACAACTTCTCATGATTCATACATGAAAAGCAGCTCAGGCAACACAGCACTCCGTGAGGAAGAGCAATCAGGAGAAAAACCCTGCTGTACGAGCTGAATGTGTGGGAAGTTGTGCATCTGCTTCTACACACAGAAGAGATGGATGGAACAAAGCTACAGGAGGTACTGAGTGAAAAATAATTTCTTTTAGGGCATTTTCTTTCCGGGATGCTTCCCACAAAACTTAGCAAAGTAGTGGTCCATGACGAGATTTGTGCAGAGCCACATACAGTGCTGTTTAAGGATCAGTTTCGTGATCTTTGAAGGGAAATGCCCACATTTCTCTCATTAGGATCCAGACCCCTAATCTGTGCCTCCAGAAGCACGTTGTCAGGAGAAAGTGATTCCCTGTAGTGAATGGGGAGAGTTAAGCTTGTTTGAAGACCTCCAGCAGAGATGCCTTTAGCCTAAGGTGGATGCCTTAAGTTAGGCACAGACTAACAAAGATTCAGTAATCATTAATCTGGGAAGAAGAGCAATAGAAGGGTTGAGGTCAATTAAAAGCACTGAAGGGCAAAGGACATTTGAGCTCTCCCTCGCAACAGTAACAGAAATAAGAAGAAAGATGGTTTGACAGCCCAAGCTGAAAGACAGGATGGCGCTGGGGAATCTGCCCGAATTTTCTTTCCCCTCTACCTGTAAGAGCGCACCTCGGAGCCGGCAGTCCTGTCCCGAGGAGCTCTCCCCGCGGGATGCCCGGCACAGGGACCCCGTTCCTCCGCCGCAGCCGGCACTAGATGGAGCTCCGCGACCGCGGCTGCCGGGCGGACAGTGCGAGGGACTCCGGACGGGGGACGAGGAGCAGGGCTGGCGCTCGGCACAGGGACTCGGGCCGCCCGCGGTTACAGGAGACCCGGAGACTAGGGCTAGGGATGAGGGTGTCGGTCAAAAGGACTCCAGAGCCAAAACCTCGTGGCACCAGTACCAGCACAAACCACTCTGCCTCCCCACCCCACTCAGGGCGTTTTCCCAAACAACCATGTCCCTGTGCCACAGGCAGCAAGGACCAAAAAGGTGAGAGACCCTTCTCTGTCCCGATTGAAACTGGAGGTTCTTCTCCAACACGTCATGCTTTTGGGTTTGGGATACCTGGGATGGGCTCTGTGGGGTCGCTCTGAGAGAAGTTGGGACTAACCATGTGTTAAACCAGAAGAGAAGAGCAGAAGTGACCTGTCATGCATGCTAGAAGTGGCTTTCAGTCCACGTGGTCATGGAGGGCGCTGTGAAAGGCAATGAAGAAATCCAAGGCCACAGTTGCTCCAGAGCTATTTGCAGACAGGTTTTATTTTAAGAGTCAGAACTTCTGCTGGAAATTATTTCAGGGGCAAAAAAATCAAAGTATACTAAAGATGAGTGGATCCCATGGAGCTGTATGCATCAAATCTCAGCTCCCTTCTCCCAGACACAGAATCAGATCAAGTGCTCAGTGGCTCAGGGCTCAGACTTCCGATTCTGCCACCTTCACTCCTGCATCTATGGCTAATTAATTAGACAATGTAAAGAAAAACAGCTTTTCTGAAAAAAGACCCACCCAGATCTGCAGTTGAGAAGGCCTCAAATGGCTTCAGAAAGAGATGGAACCTGAGCCCAGCTCCTTCTCACCCCTGGTAAGCATCCCAGCACTATGGAATGGCCCAGCAGGAGTCCTTCCAGGCAAGTTGTCTTAGACCTGGGCTAGGTTCATGCTTCCTGAAATGCTTTGTAATGAGATAAATAGTGCAGCTGCTTAGGGCAGGGATCCTGCCTTACAGGTCACTGGCAGATTCAAATTTACATGTTGAAGGCTGTGCCAGAAAACTGATAGAGTAACACTCCTTGAAGAAGAGTGGGTGCCCTGGGGCACAATCTGGTTCAGATCTCAGCTGAGAAGGAATTCTGAAGATCTGTTTGTGGAGAGAGGTGGAAAAGAGGTGGTGCTCCTGTGGTTGCCTCCACAGAGGCACATAAAGACTGGTGTGGGATCCAGTTCATTTAAATACTGCTTAGCTGGGATGAACACAGACAGGAGATCCTGACAGTGACCCACTCCTGCTGTCATGGGTTGCCTACACCTACTTACGATCCTTTGCACCAGAGCTAAGCTTTCACATAATTTTGGCTGCCCAGAGAAGCTACTTTCCAGGTACACTAGGGTTCCTCTCCTTCCTTGCTCTATGTACCCACCAGCTGAAGAAAACCCAGAAATTACTTCTAGTGACAGCCCTCCAGTCCCACCAGTGCCGTGACTGTCCCGTCTTCAGAGGAGGCTTGGAGGCTTCAGATCATAAAAAGAAAGAGAAGCCTTGCTCAAATTTCCAAAATACTTCTCTTGGAGAAGTAACTACGTGATGTGTACTGGGTTCTCCTTTGGAAAAGCCTCCTGTGTGTAGGGTTGCCCTGGCTGAGGAGGGGCTGTGAAGCTAAACTGGGGCAGGGCTGGGCTGGTCCCTGGGAGCTGAGTCATGGAGGAGAGCCTGGGGCAGGGGAGTGTGGGCCACAGCTGGGAAGTTGGCTCTGGGTCTACCTGGCCCTACCTTCAGCTCCTTTTGGGGCTTCTTCTCAGACCAGAAACAAAACATAGTGAGATTCCTTTTCCCTCTCAGAAACTAGAATAAAATAACTGGGAGCAAATGTGAGATGGTGGAGAACAGTCAGGTACCAATTTCTCCTTGGAGCCAGAAGGACTAAGGTTTTGGGTTGGAGGGTAAATGTTTGTCAGGGGAGAAAGATGAGTCTTCTTCTGCCTTCCTACAGCCCCATCGTAAGGAAAGGTCCCACGTGGAAGCCTTGGCTTGCTCCCTGCCAGGCCAAAGAAGCGCTTGGCACTTCTCTGCTTTGGGGTCCTACATTTGCTAGCATGAAATATTATCCACAAAGCACCATGGCCCTTCAGGGATGTGTACAATTATGATCCTGCAAACAGCAAACCATCTACATGGGTCAGCAACACCCTGTGCCTCTGCTCACTGAAGGGGTTTGTAGGATTGGGCCGTGGAACACAAGGCTGAGGGAGACAGTGGTATGGGGCAGCCAGCCCATAGCGTCTTGCCATGGGAGGACCTGGAGCAGAGGGAATGGTGGAGAAAAATCGGCAAGACTAGGATGTGTTGTGGAGATGGGGACAACACACCCAAGGGGCATGCATCACCTCCCTGCTAAGGTTTCGGAGCTGGGAAATGTAGAAGACTAATCAGGGAAGAAGGCAGTGAGGGCATCAGCCTTCAGATTGCCCTTGGGAGAGGGTGATACACGGGGGCAGGCACACTGGTGGCAAATGTGTGTAAACCATTTTACAGCTCAAATTCGGTGTTTTGCTTGGCACGGGAGACGACACTCGTGTTAGTGGCTCCATCCCACCAGCAGAGCCGGGGCTTGCGGTTTCCCGGAGAGCGACGTGGTTCTGGGCGAGTACTGGGAGACCGAGGGACAACCTCTGCCTGGGTCTCCCGTGCCGGCCGTGCCTCGCCGCCAAGCCGGGAGCGTGAGGCTGGGGAGCACCGCGCTCCCGCTGCATCCCGTGCCGAGCGCTGCCGGGCCCGGGGAAGATAACAGCGGCCCTGCGGGCTGTGGGGAGCGTCCGTGGGTGGGCGGGGGGTGTCCTTGGGGGGCAGGGGCGAGCCCTGGGCTTCCCCTTCCGTGAGAGGGAGCGCCCCCGCCCCCGCCCGCCCCGCGCCGTCGGGGCCGTCCTGCGGGTGCGCTGCCGGTGACTCACGGCTCCCGTGACCGGATCGGGCCCCGGCCGTCCCAGGCGGGACATGCCAGCAAGGGGCCGGGCACAAGCGCTCTGCGGGCAGCCAGGGCGCCCTGGTGCGGCCTTCTTCCTCTGTGACATTTAAAAAAGACAACAGAGTAAGGTAAAGTCAAGTAAAGAAAATTAATAGAATAAAATCCAACCAAGGCTATTTCCTTGGTCAGCAGAGGTGTGCCAGCCGCCGGATCTGAGAGGCTGGGACACCCTCACCAGCCTCTGGCTGCAGAAACCTGTGGTGTATCATACGACTTTTTTTCCTTCTTCTCTGTTTACGTTCCTGTTTCCCGAAGGAGAACAGGGCCATGAGAACTCAGGCCTGGCAGCACCTGTGCAAAGAGGCAGGGCTGGCCGGGGCCGCAGGGCCGGCCCGTGGCGGTGCTGGTGCGGGGCGGCTGTGCCCCGGCCAGGCACCAGGTGCCACCTTCCCTCCCCGCCTCCTTTCTTCCCAGCAACGCGAATCCTCTCGGGAGCGAGCGTTCAGCATCTAACCCCCTCCTAGAGGCATGTGCTTAAACAAGACGGGTATCAACCCCACGATAAAAGTATTGGGTTATTCTGCAATGTAATCTACATCAAAGCCTCGGGGGCTGCCGGCTTGAAAAGATCCAAGATGTTTTCTAAGTCCTTATCATGTCTGTGCTTAGGGGGAGTCATAAATTCCACAGGTCGGACCAACTAACACACGATTCCTCCTTCCCTTCTCTCTCCATGGCCGCCAAAGGGCTTTTAAGCGGGCTTTTTTTTTTCTTTACCTTGTAAACAACGCTCCCGGTTCCATGCCGTTAAGGTGGAGGGAGACGGAAAGATCCCCCACAACCCATCCCGAGATTCTCCTAAATCACAGAAAAAGGAGTTATACCGCAAAGCAAAGAAATAAAGAAATAAAGACGATGAATCCGCATCCCCACAGGGGTCCCGCCGAGTGGGAGCAGTCTGTGGAGGAGATCGCGGATGCTGCACAGCACTCGGCCCTTCCTGGGACTTATGGGGACGGCTCTGACCTAGGACGGGACTCCTCGGGCTGTGCTACTCGCCCCATTATCCCGCAGTCCGCGCCAGCCCTGTGGCCCGAGGCGACAACAAGCGCCGGCCCCGAAGCGCGGTGTCCGCTCCGGTTCCGAGCACCGTCCGCCCAGGCTCCGAGGGCCCGGCAGCGGGCAGCGGGCAGCGGGCAGCAGCGCCCTGCCCCCGGCGCTTCCCCGCAGCCATGCCCTGCCCTGACTCCCCCCGGAAAAATATCGGAAATTATTTTTTCAGATCAAGAATTAAGGTTGAGGCTGAAGGAGGGGGACGGGGAGCCCCGCGTCTGCCCAGGAGGCAGCCCTGGGTGAAACAGCCCTGCGGGGAGAATATCGAGGGCAACGTGAAGGGGAGGGGGAAGATATTTCCCTGCGAACGGTGTCCCCCATCAGGCACTTGTCAGCTTGAGAGGCGTTGGGTCGCAGTTCCCCGCTCAGGATCTAATGAAAAAAAAAAAAAAAANAAAAAAAAAAAACAAAAAAACAAACGGAGGAAGCGAAGAGGGAGAGATCAGGCCTTCGCCTAGGCTCCGGTCTGGGGGTCTGGTCTCAGGGTCCGTACTCCTCTCCCGGATCTGCAGCTCTGGGCCGGAGCGGTAGGGGAAACCCGAGACGAAAGCGGAGAGGGAGCGGGCAGAACGGAGGGGAGAAAAGGCGTAAAACCCGGCCGAGAGATATATCCTCTCCCCACAACCTCCTTGAGAAGCCTCGATAGCTGGATAGGGCCGGAGGGGGGACAAATCCTGTGCCAGTCAAAACGAAAAGAAGCTCGAAGGGCCGCAAAGGCATCTAGGAGTGGATCGGGACCCCTCTTTTTTTAAGACAAGAGTGGCCCGGGGCAGCGCGTCCCCATCCCCAGCAGCTGCCATGGGTCGCGTCCGGGGAGCAGCTGCGCGACGGAGGATGCTTCGAAGCGGGGGAAGCGGGGCTCGTCCCCATCTCGCCGCCGACCCCGGTTAGGGTACGGCTGGTGGGGCCCGGTCTTCCCAAGTCCTTCCCTTCTGGGAGGGAACTGGGATCACTGTCAGAATGGCAAAGTAGCGGAGCAGCGCTCTGGCTGCCATTCCAGGTAGTGGCGGAGCTGCCTCGGAGCCTTATCTTGTTCCTTCACCGGAGCCCCAAGACTCTCATTTATTTAATCCCGCGGCCAACGGCCCCCGGCCCTGTCAGCTTGGGCTGGTGTCGGGTCTCACTCCAAAAAGCTGCCACCTGACTGCCAGGGATTTGCTGATGGAGCCTTAGACACTGAATCGAGTTGTTTCGGGGTTGATCAGGGTTGTAGTGCGTTTTATTACAATATGTCCAGAGTTTTGTCGTTTTAATGGCCCTTTCTCCGTTTATGGCATCATCAAATTCACATCTGCATAGATCGGCTCTGTCGGAGCTTATCGGGAGAGGCGATTACATGGAAGGGACACAGCGTTTCCTTTCCTGAGCGACATTTCAATCTCCTGCTCAGACAGGCGCTCAGAGCTCTAAGCCCCGCTCCCCTCCCCTCGTTACCCCACCGTCGGGGAGGGGGGAAAGTGCCACGGTGGAAATAGGCAACAGAGAGAGAAATTCCCTCCCGAGAAAGCGTCCGGCAGGCATCTCTGCATCCCTGCTGTTGTGCTGCTGTTGTCGCAGGGTCCCAAGTGCGGCCGCCTGCGGACAAGTGACGGTGTGGGCGCAAGCATTCCCTGCTATGTGCAGGGTGGGGATACCCCGTTCCTCGCATCCAGGACATGCACAGCGACTCCGAGGGGGTCGTCTGTGGCCTCTTCCCAAGGAGAGATGCTCCATCCTTTCCCACTTGGGCGTCCCGGTCTCCCAGGGCCACTGACACTGGATCCCTTCGGACATTTTGAGAGAGGTCACTGAATTACCCGCACTGGCGTTGAAGCATGGCTCCGCGTCAGCCCCACGCTCAACACCAAAGGAACGATAGAATGGGGGGAAGGAGAGGGGGATTTTCAGAGAGTGAGTTCGGGATATCTGCCTTTGCAGAGCTGAAATCCGCCCTCAGCTGCAAGACACCCCGTCTCAGTGACACTCCTCGGTGTGCAGAACAGCCACCCACGTGGAAGGAAAAGCACCCTTGGGACATGAACACGTGGATCTCCGTAGTAATACCTTGGACATGAGGGTCCGGGACAGCGCGGGGCCCGTCTGGGGAGCCCCGGTAGGACCGAGCCGCAGCCGCCCAAAGGGACCGGGAAAGCCGATGGGAATGGCTGAGACCGTGCTGCGCTGCTCCGGCGAAAAGTGCTGGGAAAACCGGGGGACATTCCCGTCCCATCCATTTTTTCTCGGCGGGTGAAAGGTTTCCTCGCTGTGTCATGGGAAAAGATGCGAATATGCAAACGTCGTCTCGCATTGTCCCCGCTCAGGGTGAAAAGTTAAAGCATAAAAGCGGCGGGGGGAAGCTGAGAGGGGGTCGCCTCTTCAAAGGGGACTGGCTGGGCTGGGGGAGCCGGCTGCCGCTTGCCTGGGAGCCGCCCTTCCAGAGCCAGCATTTCCAGAGGGTTTCCAAGGAGTTGGGGAGGGAAGAAGTGAGTGTGCCTGGAGGGACAAGCCGCCGGGTTCCCCGCGGGCTCGGCCGCGCTACAGCGAGGGAATCTCCTTGAGGAGAACCATCCCCTGCCTCGGTCCCAAGGTCCCCCCGGGCGGCGGGATTATCCGGCCTCGTTCCAGCGGTGGGTCTGAGGGCAGAGGGTGTTTTAGACGAAGGCACCCCTGTCCTCGTCCTTTCCCGGAACTGCTGGGCGCGCCCGACCTCGAAGTTCTGTAGGCACACGCGGAGGAAGGAGACAGCGCCCTTGGAGGGGGGAATTTCTCCTCTTACCTCGCCTTCATCGGCCATGACCGAGCGGGAGCGGGAGCGGGTGGGAAGCCTTTTACAAAAAGCAGTAGGCCGTCGCGATGGGGTTTGTTGCTCAAAACAACCACGACAACACGTCTTTGTGGATTTTTAATCAAAACTCCCTCCTCTTCCGCCCCTTCCTCCACCCCCCCCCGCCCA
>VYZP01069349.1:142500-186989 GCA_013400635.1 Hypocryptadius cinnamomeus | reverse complement strand
TTTAAAATTTTTTAAAAAGGGGCAAAAAAAAAAAAAAAAAAAGGATGACGACTTTCGCAGTGAATAATGACTTACGGCATTCCCCTCTCATCCCCTGCCCTGCGTGACCGGCGGCAGGGCCGGCGGGGGTACCCCGGTCGGAGCGGAGCGGTGCGGGAGTCCCGGCTACGCCTGTGGCCGCCCCGGGGGAAAAGCCTCCGTGCCCCGGTGCCGGCCGCTGGCACAGCCACGTCCAGGGTGCCGGTGGCGGTGGAGCTCTTACAGGCCCACCGCTCTTCCCACAGCAGCCCGTGGTGTTCCCACAGTTTGGGCTTGTGCGGTGGTGGCCGGTCCCTTGTCTCCATTCAAATTCTGCCTTTGGAACCAGTGTTTATGTTAATGTGCAGAGCTGGGGGGATGAAAGCGCCTGCCGCCATTTGTTCAGTAGTGGTAATTCAAACAGAATGTGGCTGTCATTAAGGCTTTGAGAAGGGTTTTTCTTTGATAAGATCTCCTTGTCCTGCATTGTTTGGAATTGTGTTCCCTATTCACTGGCTCTGGGGAGTTTTCTCTGATCAGGCTTGTATCTTTACAGGGTGCTTTTGTTGTGGTTTGCAGAGAGTTTACCTGAACAAAGTCAGCCTGCTAGCCATTAAGCACCTTGGGGGCAGAGACTCCCCGCCTCGGCTCCCTGGGGAGCGGGAGGGCCGGGGACACAACCAGTTAAACAAGAAACCCTCGGGAAAAAGGAGGTCAGCGGCTGCGGCGGTGCACTCTCACCGGCTGCTAGCTGGCATTCGCCTTCGGATTTCGTTGGGTTTTCGGTGTTTGGTTTGGTTTGGGGTTTTTTGTTTGTTTGTTTGTTGGCTTGGGTTGTTGGGTTTTTTTGGGCTCTGAAGTTGTACGTCACACTTCCAGGCTTCCCAAGAAATCCCTTTGGCCCCCGTGCCGTAACAGAGAAGGGGGAGCTGGTCCCTTCATGAGTGGTTCCCCGCAGCCGCTCCCGATTCTCTGCCCTTAGACGTCTGTTTCTCGTTCAGAAACGAAATCACCGTGCCCTGAACAGGCCTTTTCTTTCTTTCCCTTTTCCTCCTTCTCTATAAAAAGTTTGTTGTCGCTAGGGAAGGCAAAACAAAACCAAGAGCCAACAAGCGCACAGTGAAGGTGTCCCCGTGCAAGGCAGGGGTGTGCGGTGGGGCCAGGGCTGCCAGCAGGGGCTGGGAGCCTCTGCGCCCGCCGGCATGCCTGGCACTGATGTCCCACGTCCCCAAGGAACTGCGGAACGTCTCCTCTCCTCTGCTGCGCTCAGCACAGCCCAGGGCAGGGGGAGGCGAGCAGCAAGGCCGGGAGGGGGAGATAGGACTGCTCCTGATCGCTCTGCACCGCAGACAGAATGGCTGCGCTCAGCTCTGCCCTTTGGCTTTGACTTTCTCAACCCCGGCTTTGTGCTCCGCAGTTAAAACCAGGACGAAAGACAAGTACCGCGTCGTGTACACCGACCACCAGCGGCTGGAGCTGGAGAAGGAGTTTCACTACAGCCGCTACATCACCATCAGGAGAAAAGCGGAGCTGGCCTCCAACCTGGGGCTGTCGGAGAGGCAGGTCTGTCCCAAAAGTGGCGCTCGCTCTGCACGCCTCGTGTGGCCAGGCTGCGCGGGGCAGGGATGCGCGGGCAGGGATGCGCGGGGCAGGGATGCGCGNCCTTGCAGGGTCCCGCGGCGGGGGCGGCCGCCGCCGGGCTGGGCCCCGCCGCCCCGCAGTGACAGCGGCCGGGGACAGCGGCGCAGGGACTGCTGGAGGACGCAGCGGATCGGGCCGGGCCGGGGGGCACGGCGGGAGAGGCCCCCCCGATGCACTACACCGCCCCGCGGGGCCGGCCGTGTGTACAGGTGTACAGTGTATGTGTCTCGTCGTCCGGGGGAAGCGTGTCCATCGCTTTATTAATATTATTATTATGTTTGGGTGCTTTTTTTTACCCTGGAATTTGTTAGATAAAGTGGGGGTGCTGCCTGCCAGTCAACCCCCTGTATATCTCAGGGATCGGTCCAAAAGACCTTTGCAATGTTGTTGGGCTAATGATGAATTTTAGCAGGAAAAAAAAAAAACATTAAAGCACATTTTTTTTNGGAGGGGGAGATAGGACTGCTCCTGATCGCTCTGCACCGCAGACAGAATGGCTGCGCTCAGCTCTGCCCTTTGGCTTTGACTTTCTCAACCCCGGCTTTGTGCTCCGCAGTTAAAACCAGGACGAAAGACAAGTACCGCGTCGTGTACACCGACCACCAGCGGCTGGAGCTGGAGAAGGAGTTTCACTACAGCCGCTACATCACCATCAGGAGAAAAGCGGAGCTGGCCTCCAACCTGGGGCTGTCGGAGAGGCAGGTCTGTCCCAAAAGTGGCGCTCGCTCTGCACGCCTCGTGTGGCCAGGCTGCGCGGGGCAGGGATGCGCGGGCAGGGATGCGCGGGGCAGGGATGCGCGGAGCAGGGATGCGCGGGGTTGGGATGCGCGGGGCAGGGATGCGCGGGGCAGGGATGCGCAGAGCAGGGATGCGCGGGGTTGGGATGCGCGGGGCAGAGATGCGCGGGTGCGGAACGCGCGGGGCAGGAATGCGCTCGCGGTGAGAACCCCTGGGAGGGGAATAGATCCCCGGTGAACTGTCCCTCCTCACTCCACTGTCCACCTTCCGGCAGGTGAAAATCTGGTTCCAGAACAGGCGGGCGAAGGAAAGGAAGATCAACAAGNAAAAAAAAAAACATTAAAGCACATTTTTTTTATTTTATATTTTATTTTATTTTCTTCTTGCAACCATGAATATGCAAAATGTTCATTCTGCCCTGAGGGTCAGAGCAGACAAGATAAGGCACTGTTTAAACGTTCAGAAGTGAATTGCTTAATGTTAGGCACTTGTAAAAGAGCCCATAAATCCAGTGCAGATAGTCACCCATCCAGATTTATTAGCTGCAGTGCAGAGAAATTGAAAGAATTTAGTCTCTTCTGAAAAAGGTGTCCTGTCATGCTGAAGTGAGGATCCTTGTTTGTATGTGCAATGTCCCTTTGGTTAAACTGTGTGCTGTTTCTCACATCCTTACAGTTTCTGTCTTGTTGAAGGGAGGAGCCGTTTCAGTTGATTTTCCAAAGTTCCCTTGATTTTATCAGCTCTATGTAGGCTTCATCCACAGCTCCATCAGAAGCAGAAATCCTTGGAAGAGCCCTGTACTCTATCAGAGCCTACTTTGCACAGGCTGTGGCCCATTTCCCCATCCTGGCTAGATGGAGTGGATCAGGGTAGAGAGGCCAAAAAACTCACTTAGGCAGAGATGAAAACTAGAAAAGTCCAGCTGATTTGGCCAAATCACCCTGGCTGTTTGCCATATGTACTTAATTAGGAATGGGAGAAGTCCAACTGCAAAGTGAGGCCAGGTTGGAGCAGCCATGCTGCAGACAGTGCCCTTGACTGGGTGTGGAGCCAGCTCATGTGGGCCTAGCCCCAGCAGGGAGGATGGGAGCACTGTCCAACCCCAAACACATTATGTGGATTATTGACTTCCCCAGGATTTAGCCCCATGCTGTTCAGTTTTGGTCATCAAATTTATTTAAGTTATTCCATTTGCCTTCTTTTGGTTTCTTCCTCGTTGAAGCTTTTCTTACCTTTTTGCTAAAAGCCAAAGCCAAATGCTAGCAGCATCTACAGAACTGCCTGGGGAGAATGGTCTGGGCAGGGACTGACTCTACTGACAAGGCAGCTCTCTCTGCCTAAGGGAACTTGGGGAAGTGGAAAGCACCAGCCCCAAAGCCTCTGCACTGCATTTTGTCTGCATGCAGCTCCATGCCTTGCAGGGCCAGGGGCTGGCAGTCCGAGAGTGGACTTGTGGCCATGAAAACCTGATCCAGGGCTCCTGTGCCTGGGAGAAGACCGTGGTGGGAGGCAGCAGCTCCAGTGCAAGGAACCTGCTTGATTTTCTGCTGCATACATGGTCTCTGAAGTGGGCCTGGCCAGGAAACGTGGGTGCAGCCCCATGAGCAGCAATGCTCATTATGCATGGGTTTGACACAGCACGTCCTGCACAGAGCTGGGTCCAATGTCCATGGTTTGTTCCTGATCAGAGTGAGGCAGGAGCCAGATTCATCCTTCTGTGACTCCAAAGGGTCCTTGGATCATTCTGGAGGAGCTGCTGTGTACAACCAAAGCTTAGCAGCACCAAAACCAAGGGTCTTGGCTCTGCAGCACCAGCCCTACACCAATGCACAGCAGCTGCACCAGGGCTCTCCGAGCTAGAAGGGCTTTGCAGGCACCATGGCCCTCTCCTCCCTCTGCTCTGTCCCCGGGCAGGAGGGCTCTCGGGTGGCAGCAGCCCCGGGCGGGGCCACCCCTTGGAGGATGTCCTGCGGCGCCCGGGGCCACCCCCGCAGCATTGATCCCAGCCCGGCTGCTGCCGGGGCTGCTGCGCGTTGCTGCGATACGCCTGTCAATAAACCCTGTTTGGATTGTGGAGCAGAGCGCAAGGTTTGTTTGTTTAGTGGTTAGAGGTTCAAAAGTCGGCATTGTCCCACTGCAAATGAGCACAAGTTTTTTCTCCCTAAGGAAAAGCTGGCTGTGCTGAGTGGGAGGGAGAGATATTGGTGGGCCCTTTTATTTGCTTCCAGGAATAATTAATGGCAGTGAGAAAAAAGATGACCACGGAGTTATGAAAGACCATCAATAAGTAAATTAATCATAAAGGATCTGAGGGTTTAAGAGGTGCTGCTTGCTGTGGTTTTGTTGGCATTTACCCATGCCCATTGGGCTGGGGTGACACGGGACTGGCAGAATCCAGGACTCCTTGTTGCAGAGGTGGCACACAGTTGCCTCTGGCACCAGCCCAGGCATGGCAACATTTGGGACAGTCCCTGTAATCTTTCAGTTGTGTGCTTTGTGGGTTGGGTTTTTTTAATGATGAAAGTGTGAAAATTTCTTTCTTGCCTGTAGGACTTTTGAGAAAGACAGTTGCCCTCATTGAGGTGAACTTTGTGTTTGGTGTCCACAGAAGTCTTTTTTCTCCAAAAAGCTCATTAGAGATACATCAACAAATCTGACACATTTTAAACATCCCCATTCCAGATCTCTTGATCTCTACTAGCAAGCATTTGTTTTCTGAGGTCTGCTCAAATTCTTTACTCTGGCAACATAGAACTCAGATTTCTGAGTGGAAGAAGCAAGTAACCAAGCAAATCACATCCACTCCAATTTCAAATATGTCCCCTCTCCCATCCCCAAGCAAGCAAACCATGAAGTTTCCATGTTCATTTATACTCCTCATGTTCCATAAAGGAGTGTAAAAAGGAACAAACTGGGCATCCTGTTTATTTGAGTGGATATTTACAGGCATCTGGATCCGTCCATAGCTGAACTGTGACATTGAACCAGAAGCTCTCTTTGTCAGAGGTGAGCTGGTTGTGGTGAGCAACCCATGGGTGTTTGCAATTCTCACAGAGCTCCATGCAGTCCTGCAGCAGCAAGCCAACCCAGACTGGTGGGGCTCAACAGGTCAAAGCTGCTGCACCTTGCTTGCCAGACAGGGGCTGGAGCAGGAATCCATGAAAACAAAAATCCAGGGAATCAGGTTTGGTCCCAAAGTTACAAGATGGAAGTCCCCTGCTCTCCCTCTCTTGTCAGATTTTCCTGCTCCTAACACTGTATAATAACAAACCAACTGCTATTCCTTCTCTTGGGTTAACTCTTAGGCAAATAGCAGTTTCTCAAGAAAACCCTTTGAGTTTGGGGCAAGGGATGAGAACATGTGTCACAGCCCATCACAGGAAGAACAGCAAGGTCTTTAGAAGATGGCATCTAGAGCAAATGTCTGCTTGCTCTGATCTAAAGCATCTTTTAGGGGCACTTTGTGTGTCCTCAGTCTGACGGCTGAGCACTCTGGATCTGCAGAATGAAGACAGGAAGCTTTTATAAAAAGAAAAAAAAAAAAAATCTTCCATTAGGAGTAAGCAACGACTTGAGACACATTCTCCATCCAGCATTTTTCCCACACAAGTGACCCCTCTCCAGGCTGTTTCCATCTGTGGATGAAGCAGTGGCTAGAAGCACATATCTCAGCCATCTAACAGAGGGCAGAGCCCATCCCTTAGAAACTGAGGGGGTGCTATGGCTGACTGAAACCATGGCTCCAGAGGACTATGTGAGGCCATAGGCTTCTCCTTGCTGCTCCATCAGCAGCTGGTGTGGAAAAGGCAATCATGGAGCTTACAATTCTGTTGACACAGCTCTGCTGTGTCATAGCCAAAATTCATGACCAAATACTTTCCCTCGGTCCCACACAAGTGTGGAACTGTGTGCTGAAGTTTAGAGCAGCTAGAGCTGGAAGCAAACCTTGAATTGATGCCAGAGAAGCAGCACTGGAGGCCTTCCAGGAAGCAAACAGCTTGTAAATGTTAACAAAAGTCAGCAGGACACAAGTCTGCTGAGGGCAGCCCAGCTGCAGGGGTAGCTCAGCAGGAGAACAAGGCCACCTTGGAGTGAGAGCCCATGGGGTGGGTGGCCCGACCCAGCAGAGCACAGTGCCAAGGAGGTGCATGCTAGGAATCACCCTAGCAAAACAGCTCTGGTTACTGTCAGAAACCTCTGGGGACAGATGGGAACAAACTCTCCCAGAAGCCTTAGCAGCCTTCTGGGCTTTGCTCCAGAATAGCTCCTGCACGGAGCAGGATGTTCCTGCTCTCCTCGCTGATGAGGAAGGGCTGCTTCCTTCTCACCTGCACGTTCTGACACGCTGTGACTCAGGTGAACACTGAAGTTTCTTCTAATTAATGTCTCAGCTTCTGCAATGCCCCCCGTTCCATTCTCAGTTTTTGACACTTTCAGAAGTCAAACTTACCCTCCTTCAAAGAGAGCAACAGAGTTACTTGCAAAGAAAGAGGGAAAATTTGAGCTATTCACAAAAACAAACAGTTTGTTGCCAGGAGACTGGAATTAGAGGCTTGGGAATCCCTTTCAAGCTCTGTATTTCTAAATTGAGGTATCACCTGTTTTGGGATGACACCCATTGGATCCCCCTGCTTCAAAGTAGGTACAAGAAAATAGAGGATGAAAACTCCTGGATGGTTCTCATTACACATTCACACAGATGTCTAGATACCAATCTGTGGCATTTATTAGACTCCAGACCAGTTAACCACTGGTAAATAACATGAATATTTTCTCATTGCTCCTAATTTCTTCTAATTAAAATCCACTAACTCAGCTAAAATAATATCTAATGCAATCTGTGTAACAGATAATCTATTTAATGTAATATCTAACCTATTGGTCCAGGTAGGTGTTTTGATTCAATTTTTCAAACTGAGGGAAGTTCATCATTACCTTTCTTAAGTGAAATTACCTTTCTTCATAGAACCATGTAATAGTGTGGGTTGGAAGGGACCTTTAAAACTCAAGAGTCCTGCAGGTCCTTCTGCCCTGCAATGAGCAGGGACATCTTCAAATGGATCAGGTTGCTCAGAGCCCCATCCAACCTGACCTTGAATGTTTCCAGGGATGGGACATCTACCACCTCTCTGGATAATCCATGCCCTTCATGCCCTCTCTGGGAAACATGTTCCAGTGTTTTGCCACTCTCATTGTAAAAATTTGTTCCTTATACCTAGTCTAAATCCAACCTCCTTTAGTTTAAATTTCTGACAGCTCATTTCCAACCTGCTGATCCCTAGCACTTGAGCTGGACAGAAGAAAATGAGAAAGATGCCAAATGCAGCATCTGCGCCTCAGCACCCCTGCACCCAGCTGCAACAGGCATGATTGGGGAAAAAACACTGCTTTTAGTGCTATTCCAAAAGGAGAGAACAAGCCAAACAGAACACATGGAACTTCCTTGCTTTCAGCATTCTTCTTCCCTTAGTCACCCAGGTATTTTTGGGCAGCTGTCGCAAGCTCGTGCAGTTTTGCTTTTGAGTCAGATCCTGTTCTCCTGACACGTCTTGCTGCCTTCCACAGAGTTACAGCCTGGCCTGCAGATAACTTGCATAGACCCAAAGACCTTTGTGGGAGAAAAGCTGCCTTATCTCCTGCATTCTTTGGAAAGGGATGCTCCTCACTGCTCTGTCCCTTCCTCTGCTGGCATTCAAGACAAACTTTCAGCCCTGAAAACTGAGATTGCTTGTGGTCAAATTTTTCCATGCCATAGTGTGACCATGCAAGCAGAAAGATCACTTAGGGCTACAAGACTTGCTTGTGGTCTAATTTTTCCATGCCATGGTGTGACCATGCAAGCAGAAAGATCACTTAGGGCTACAAGACTTGCTTGGTCTCTTCCCTCCCTGAATGTCACCAGTTAGGGCTTTCAACAAAAGCTTGCTTGTAATTAAGTCCTTGGAGAACACCTTGATGCAGAACTCAAACAGAAACCAGGTGCATGATTCAGGGTACTCCACAATCAGGTGGGTCTCAGGATTTTTAAGATCACAATTCTGCTTTTCAGCACCTTGAGTGCAGTGTGGACAAGACATGGATACCAAGAGGCCTTCTGAGCCTCCAAAGGCATTTAAACTCCTAAATCAAGCAAGAGACAAGAGGCATAAGTATCCAAGATTTTTCTTCCTCTTTTTACAGTTTGAAAATGAGCCAATTCTCTCATGGAGATTGTTGGAAGTCGTATAAAGAGCTGTACAACAGCTAACTACTGAGGTCTCCTTAAAGATAACTTGAGCTTTTGATCATGTTTTAGGGAAATTCCAGTCTTCACCTGAGATGGAGATTTTTTTTTGTTATTTGTAAAATTTCAGGTGAGATAGAATTTACATTGGTGAGAATCGCTTCCTATCCATAATACCAAAGAATTTTTTTTCCAGTTTATAATACAAATGTGCTATTTTAAGAAAAATCAAACCACTCATTTTTTTATATATATTAAGTGCATAAGTGCATGCTGTTTTTCTGGCAATTATGCTCATTTTTTTAGATCTTCCTTCCTCCCCATCAAAAAGCTTGTATGTATCTATAGAGATGGAGATAGAGCTAACCATGGAGATCTGAAAAGGGGTCTCTGAAAACATCTTGCGCAACTATTCCCAGGAATGTAGTGACTCAGAAGAAAAAGGGACTTTCTCTTATCAGGAGTGTGTTTCTTCCTCGAGGACTTCAATCCAGAAACATGATCCTTTTTTTTTCT
This sequence comes from Hypocryptadius cinnamomeus, assembly GCA_013400635.1. Taxonomy (NCBI): domain Eukaryota; kingdom Metazoa; phylum Chordata; class Aves; order Passeriformes; family Zosteropidae; genus Hypocryptadius; species Hypocryptadius cinnamomeus. The sequence goes on along the minus strand of VYZP01069349.1, from coordinate 177,853 downwards.
GTTCCCAGTAACTGACATCCTGCTCTTCCAAGGCCAGAGCAACACTTTGGACCTACTCTTTCATTCTCAGTCACTCCCTCACCAATCTCCTATCCTGGCTCCAAAGGTGTTTTCCATCCTCAGAGGCTTGGTCTCTGCTGAGGGCTGCTGCCAGTAAAACGTGCCCTTTGTTATCTCTTTGCCTGTGGGCTCACGTTCCTGAATTGGAGCAGGAAAACATCGACATGGCCCAAGGAAAGCAGCTGCTGGGGCTGGCATGGCGAGGGGCCAGCAGTCCACCAGAGTCTGTGGTGATCCAGAGTCTGGGGGGATTCAGCCTCCTCCAAAGCTACTCAGGCATATTGCCATGGACACCTGGAAACTCGCCTCCTTCCCTCTTGGTGTAGGAAATTGCTCCTCTGTGGTCTGTGGGCTGGGAGCTGCTGTCACACAAATACCTCGGTGCTGACACCTTATGCAAGAGACAGCAAAATTGAAGTGTAGCACAAGAAAGAAAATAAGGAATTTTCCTGTCTCAGAGACAAGGAGATTCCTTCTGCCATGGTAAGGGAAAGAGTTGGGGCTGTAGTGCCAAGTGCTCCTGGAGGCAGGGAAGCCCTCAGTGGTACTTGCTGCCTCCCTGCTGAGAGGGGGCCCAGGCACAGCTACTGCAGGCAGCAGTGCCCCTCACCCCGACCTGGCCTGTGCCCCATGATGTTCCTGTGGTCTGGGATGTGCTCTGAGGTCCAGAGCAGCAGGAGAGCCAGCTGGGAGGGACACAGGTAAATGCACCACAGCAGCTGGCAGAGCCCACAAGAAACACGGAAGGAAGGAGTGAGAGCCCAGCAGGCACTGCTCCTTTCCAGGCAAGTTCCTCACCTTGTTTCACCATGCCACTCCCTTCCCTGTCCACCCAACTGCTCAACTCACTGGTCCCTTCCTGACAGTCCAGGAAAAAGCAAGGGCCAGTATGAAGTGTTAGGAGCACAGTCAGCACAAAATGATGATTCATGCTGAAGGAATCAGCAGTGTGTTTTTATCTGACTTAAATGTTTAACCTCACTCAATCTGCTTTTCCTTTGTGAACATAACACTCTATATATGCTGTTTTATGAAAGACACAAGACTGCTTTCTCCCAAATCAGCACGTGCTCAAATGCCTTCACCAGTGCTCTTCAAATTCAACCATTCAGTCCTGGTTTAGAGGTTCTCAGCCTGGCTCCCAGATCCTCACTGTTCTGGCATCCTGCAGTATCAAACCCCTTGCAAAGAGCATTTGTCTCACAAAGCCAAGATCAACTCTCCTGGAAATTCTCTGAAGTCATCCAGAACCAGCTTGGGTGAGAGAAATCTTCCTTTCTGCAGTCAAGTTGCACATTTGATAAGTGAAGGTAGGGCTGAATTCCTACATTTGCCCTAACAAAATGAAAAGTGCTGGGAAATATTCCTGGGCACGGCAGCTCCATCAGCTAGGCCACTACATGGCTGGCATGGTCCACAGCCAGCAGTTGGCTTGGGCCAGGTTTTGCTTGCTCAGGAAACCTCTGGGTGGAGATTTAGAGTTAGGAAAGCAATAGACTGTTTCAGGATGTGGTTTAGGTTCAGCCAACCTGCTCCAGAGGGTAACACAGAAGTCACCTGCATTTGGTGACCATTTGGTGACAGCTGGGTTCAGCACTGAGGAGTGATCTTGAGGCGTGCTCAACTTATGGGTGTACCCAGATTCCTAAGTGGCATCGAAATCGTGTGAGCCAGTTCCAGAAAGGCATTCCCTCTTATGTGTTTTGTAAGAAGACATGGATAGCTGGACACTTGAACACTCCTAGTGAAATGTCCCTAGGGATCCTCTCCTTTCTGTTTACTTCTTCAGCAGGAAGGCAAAAGCACCAGGATTGGGGTAGATGCTGCACCTGTGCTGGACTCACAAGACTGATTCTTGATGTTATTGCCAAGAGTTGTGCCTGTGCCCTTGGTAGAGCTGAACCATCAGGATGAGGACAGCTGCCAGCACCCATCTGCCACCCTGCTGGCATGCTGACCAAAAGCAACCTGAGCCTTTGGCTTCAGTAGGGAACTGCCACCTGCTTCCTCACAGCCAAAATCGTTCTCATTGCAGCATCTCTGTGTTGTGGGGCTGGAATAGGGTCGAGACATGCTCACAGGTGCATGTGCTCATTGCATCAGGAAGGTCTGGGACNGCCGGCAGGTGGCGGTGTGGCGGCGGTCCCGCCCGGCTCTGCGCCCTCCCGGCCCCGCCGGGCTCCGCGGGGATTCCAGCGATGCGAAATGCGTTTCAGCCTCCAAACTGTATTACTGTCTTCATCTGACCTCACAAGAGGAGTTTGGCACATCCTTCCTCCCCTCCCTGGGCTTCTGCCACGAGGGATCGATATAAAGACTTTGAAGTGGTTCAGCATCCATTTCCCACCAGGCATCACAGCAGCATCGAGCACAGTTCCACTTGTCTTCCTCCCTCTGCAGTGTTTTTCCTTTCTTCTGATAGTTGTTGCTACTGCTATACAAGACATCAGCCAGTGCTGCCACGTAAAACACGACCTCACAGAGCAGATCCTGCCAATGGCTGATCCTGCCAATGGCTGTGGCACCATCTGGAGAGCCCTGGTGGCGCTAAAGAAAGCCTTTGCATGTCCTACGTAAACCATGTATCAATGGCTGAACAAATCCCTCCTCCTCCTCCTCCTCCCACTTCTCTATCCTCAGCTCTCCACACTCATCATACCCCTGATATCCTCTTTTACAGCTGCAGTTCAAGAATCTGGTCCAAAGCCCATTCAAACCAGTCCCATTGGCTGCAGTTAGCTTTGGACCACGGCCTAGATCTCCTTTACTGGCTCTTGGCTTTGTGCCTCTTCCAAGCCCTCAGCTGGAACAGTCTTTGCCTCTTGAAAGGCTCCCTTCCATCAAATTTCCCTTAGTCCCCCTTCTTTCAGGTTGTCTCTCTACAATGAGTAAATGATGGCTTCAGAAAGCATATTGGGATGTAGCAGAGGCCATCTAAGAGATGGCAGAAGATGGAGAGATTCCTGGCAAAGGGGGATATCTTCTGGAGTGGCAGCAGAGAAATTGAGGTGGCCAACAGCCAAGATGTGTCAGAATGAAAAAGGAAGCTCAAGCAAGGTGACGAAACTCTACTAGTAGCTATGCTGCATCCATGTTTCCAAGGGTAACTCTCCTCTGCTTCCCTGCCTGCTTCTTTGCTCCAGATCCTGCAGAAGGTCCTGCTTTGTGTCAAAGGTAGTGCTGGTGCAGGTGTGCAGTGAGGTGTTTTCAAAATGAAAGATAATTCATTTCCGTTTTTGCAGGATGATGAGTATTTTGTTGGAATGATGAGTTGAGCTGCCCCATCCAGCTGCTTCTGTTTGCTGCAGAAACAGGAGGCAGAGAAGGAGCGCTAGGATTTCAGATTAATGTGACATGCCACTGCACCCTCAGATTGGGGTGTGACAGGTTCCTGGCTCTTGCCCATCCATTGCTGCTCTCCAGTTCTGCCCTTGCCTGATGGTTCCTCCATCTGTATCATTGCTTTCTGCCCTACGTTTAATTCCATGTATGCCTGAAGGAGGGAGAAGGCTTGACAGCAAACTATTCCTCTTCTCCTCCTCTCCGCCACTCTTCTGGCTCCCAGCTACAGTTCCTTCCCTATGGCATGGGGGGAAGCACTATCTCTTTAGCTACTCCCTCCCTGGATGCTTTTTAGTTCCTGCTGCATCTTTCTCCATCATCCACTCCGTGCCCCATCGGCAGGCAGGGTGCCAGGCTGGCATTGCAGAGGTAGCACCGCATCTCCCTGGATCTGCCTTCCCCACCTCCATGGCAACACGGCCTGCAGGTGTCAGCTTGCCTCCTCCTAGGTCCTGATGTCAACCTGTAAAAGCCCTGTCTCTCCTGAGCCTCCCTCTCCACACTCTCCCAAGTGTTTCTAGAGCTCCAACCAGTGAAGAATGAAGCCCTGACCTATCTAGGGACCACATCTGGAGGATGCCCACAGCATGGGCACTAAGATTTTCCAACAAGCTATCACTACTCCAGCCCTCCACAATCCAGAGGCTAGGACACCACAGTGAGGGTGGGATATTCCAGACCTTCCATGAGCAGTGCTGCTGTGGGGCTTAACTCACTCCTCAGAGCCAAGCTGAGAGCATGGGATAAAAGGAGACATAGGGGCAAATGGGACTTTGCTGGAGCAGGACATAAATCTGCCACCCTAAATGGATTTTTATCTCCCACATCTCTGCAGATTTTTCTGACAATTTCCAGTGCCTGTATCTAAATGAATTTGGATTGTTTTTCACAGGAACTGTGAGGCAGGTCTGTAAGATTTTTTGCCAAGACAGAGCTTGACTTAGAGCTCTGAGCAAGCAGGACTCTAAGTACCTGATTTGTCATAAGCAAGAACAGCTGGAACAAACCCTACATATAACAGTGAATAAACACTGCTGCAGAGCAACTGCATTAAATGGAAATCTCTGCCAGAATCACAACACTTTCCTTTAGTGTATGGACCAGGACGAATGTGGAGACAAGTGAGGAAACTCCATCACATTACAAGGGGGAATTAAGCTTCTACAAGGAAGGTGCAAGCTACAATTAACAGCTAAGTAAAACACACAAAACACCTGGTTTCTGGATCATGACTTCTCCCTAAAAGTCAAATGGCATTCCCAGCTAATGACCTCATTGGTGTCATAATCCTATAGCTGTTGAGGTCTTGGCATTACATCAGTTAGTGTTTTCTTCACCCTTCTCCATTAATGCCTCCCTCTGGCTTCTCCCCATAGCAAACCAGCTGCTTCAGCTTTCATTTGCCTCTCTTCTGACCTCTCCTGCTTTCAGTGCCAGCTCATCCTTCTGGTAATTTCTCTAAAAAGTCTCTAATAGGACAGAAGTTGCCTGGAAAATTAATTCTCTTTTCGCCAAAACTTTTCCTTTGGCTTCTTGGGAGGCTGTTTTAAAGAGAAGTGCACTGTCCTCTCCTTGCTATTAGGGCAAGAAACCATAGGCTCTAACTGCAGTATGTAAGATTGGTTGGATGCTAGGAAAATGCACTCATGGTGGGAGTAATGATGCACTGGAACAGAGAAGATTGTGAAATCTGCAGTTATGCAGCCCTTAGTGAACAGAAAAGAACATGTCTGAAGTGATCTTACTTTGGGCAGAAGAACAGAGTAGAAAGCTCAGTGGTTCCAGTTTCAGCTCTATTTTTGCTCTTTCAGGAGTGCTCCTAAGGAATCCCTTCTTTGTCATGAAAGGGTCATGCAGCTCTACATTTTATGGCCCTTTCCTCTGCCTTTACCTCCACCTAATCTCATGCACAGCTCAAAATGCTCTCTTGCACACCTGCCATCACATGTACCTCTTTCTGTTTGAAGTGAAACTGTCTCACTAAAGTATGAGGGGTAAATATAACAAACCAGCAGTGATGTGGCAGCAGAGGGTGAAGTTGTGAGCAGGTTTTCAATCACAACTCCAGGAACCAGCCTGGCTTAAACAACAAGTTCTATCACATCCATCCCAAGGTAAAGGATTTGATGCCTTTGAAGTAAAAGGGATTTCCCCCTCCTCCTCCTTTTATGGCAGTTTTCATTTTTTGGATAAAAATTCAGCTTACAGAATGGACTAAAATTAAAAATAATCCCAAAACAGGACTTGCTATTCTGCTACCTTATCTTGAGCAATGTCACCTCATGCAGTCTCACCCTTAGCCAAATACTGACTCACCACCAAGGGCTTAGCAGTGGAAAAGGAGAGAGGGCATTCCAGATGAGAGAGCAGCTCTCCTGGCTGGAATCCTGGCAGGGAGTGAGAGGCACGTGTTTGAATCACAGAGACTTGAGCTGCTGTGCTGAAATGTTGTTAAAAGCCAGAATGCAAGGGGGGTGCTTTGCTACTGCTTGCTGCAGGGAGGTGCAGCCTCCTCTAAAACACGACTGGGAGCCCTACGATGCCGCACCCAGCTGAGGCTCCAACAGGCAACTGTTTGCTTTTCTCTGGAGAAGGGTTTGGGCCCAGGGAAGTGGTGTTCAAACACAAGTCTCTGCACAGCCCAGGACCTGGTATACCTCCCCTGGCTCCACCTTGGTCCTGAGACAGCTTGGTCAGCCAGCAAGGGCTGTGGGTACCCTCTGTTCTCTGCAAGGGGAGCTCCATGCCCTGCTTCTGATCTCTTACAGCAGGGGAGTCACTAATCCCTGCCTGCCTCTGCTTGGTGCTTTGAGGTCTGCAGGGAATGTCCAAAGCAGACACGGCTGAATATATAATGGCACACACTGCCCATGTTCAAACAGAACACCAGAGTGCCACCAATCACTCTTGAAGACAACTCTTCCAGTATCCACTACCAGTCTAGCCCTGGGAGTGGAGACACAAACCATTGCAACCTCTGATTTCTGAGCCTGATGGATGTGTTTTACTTTTGAATCTTAAATCACTCTGCCAAGGGTTCTTTGGGCAGATGCTTTTCTCCTCCTGGGTCTGGGTCAAAGAACAGGGAGGAAATGAAGATGCCACTGTCAGCAGCTTATAGTTTCCATTGTTCTGTGCTATGAGACAAAGGAACCCTGTCTTTGCCAATGCTCCTTAGCAAATGCATTGCTTTTGCAGTGGTCATTGCAATCTTCTTGCCTTGTTGGTCCAGCTCACCTACATCTCCAGAGTTTCTTCCCATTCAATCTGTTTTTGGGTTGTTTGTGAAGAATATGCCTGTTTGCAAAGGCACCTGCCTCTTGTGACCAGTAAGTCCTGATGGATGGAACCAGACATCAGGGCTCCTGTCAATATGCCTAAAGGCACCTCATGCAGGAGGAGCACAAGTGCAGCCTCTCCTCCTTGCAGTGGTGCTGCTGCTGGAAGCAAATGATTTCTGGAACAAGTCCTGATATGAGGCAGCAAGTGCGTCAGACCTTATAGTAGGGGAACCACGTGTTTGAGTTTCCTACTCCATGAATGGGGCTGGCCAGGCCTGATTCATCACCGAGGCACGCTGGGGAGAGAGGCACTCAGCTCATTTCCTCTGCATTTTATTTGTTCCTGCATATGCTGTGATCCCAAAAGCACTGGGGAGCTGAGGAGCTGCATACCAGGACAGCAGGTGGTGGGAGGAGAGGAGACGTAGAAAAGCAAAGATTAGGAGAAGCCTTACCTCCAAGCACTTCTCCTTTGCTGCATCATTCTTTGCACTTGCAGTTAAAGCACTGCTGGGGCACATTGGTGCTGGCATAGTGCACAGAAAGATACTGGAAAAGGTGCTGGAAGCCAGTGAGACAGGAGCAGTGATGATAAATGTTAAATGTTAAATGAATGTAAAGAGCGGGTAGGTGAAAGTAGATAGCATTCATTACTAATACAAGCACTGCAGGGTTTCCACACTTCATTGTTATTTCATTTAATTTAGTTTTTAATTTAATTTAATTTCATTTCATTTCATGTCATTTCATTGTCTTCCCTAGATTTCTTCCTAATTGCTATAAAAAAAAATCCTGGAAATCTGGCCATTCTTATCTCCATCCAGGGAAGAAGACAGCAGAAAAAAGTATTGCCTTTCTGACCCACAGTTTTTTGGAAGCCGTGTGTTTACATGTGTGTTTGCATGGTTTGCCTGTGCTAATGTATAAAGGTCTCTCTAAGCTAGAACGAGTGAAGGGAGCACAATGGCATTTCTTTCTACTCCCAAAACAAGCCTTGAAACTCAACACTTAACCCTCAGCCACCTCTGCCCTGTGTGGAGGACAGACCATGAGGTGCACTGCCCAGGCCACAAGGCTCTGCTTTGGTGATGTTTGCAGGGCTGACACCCCATTCCTGGTTGCACTTCAAAGCACCAAAGCCTTTCTGAGCAGTATTTCATCTCTCAGCCTGCAACATCTCTCTGCAGCTGTGTTCGTGGCAGCAGCAGCAATCAGAGTAGGAGGTAACAGCCTTCAGTGCCTGACTGGAAAGTCTTTCACACCTTAGGTTAAAACACTGCTTTCAGTATTGATTTATGGGCATGATTATCCATAAATGGAGATTTTCAGGTGAAAATATAGGTTTGTAGTGGAGGAGACAAGAGTAGTCTTGCAATCCTGCTTTTCCCATGGCCAGTGCTGCAGGATCATGCAGGATCATGGCACATGGTCCTGCATGGGGGGAGGTAAGGCAGGGTTGGCAGCAGACTCTGGCCCGGTGTGACAGCAGCCCCGAGGTGCTGCCGGGGTTTGCCCAGCCCTGTGCCATTCACCTCAGGTGCTCAGCCCTGCCTGGGAGAAGGAGAGCTCCTGCCTTGTGGTCTTTCATGGGATGGCAGTCAGTGTCAGCAGTGCAGAAGTAGGACAAGAACGCTTTCCCTGCAGCACTGGGGGATGGATCTGAGCAAAGTAGGAGCAGCAAAGGTGTTGTTTGTGCAAAGCTCAGTCAAGACTCACAGCCTCACTCTCTTCCCTGGAGCCATAGATAGAATTGATGTCTCCATAGTTCCCGATGGGGTGGATGCCATGGCGAGGTGCACCCAGGGACAGGAAAATTGCCCCGAATATTGCTCAGCTTTTCCTTAAAATAATTAACACTGAACACATACAATTTCTGGGGACATACTTCTCCCATGCCTGCTTAAAAGACTTTACTATTGCCCAAGAAGGAAATAAAAAGATGTCTCACACTTCATTATCTCTTGTCTAATTTTAAAAGTAGTTTGTGAATGTTTTATGGATATGCTATCCTAGGGTTAAAGGTGATTACAAATAAGTCATAAACTATTTCATAAGGGGAGGTGTCTCCTAGATAGATGGATATATCTGGACAGCTGGTTTTGGTGAGGTGACTTGGCTCAAGAACTCCAGTGGCCTTATAATTCTCCATGCCAGCCTTGCCTTTCCGCAGCACTGTGTAGGGCTGGCTGTTCTGTCAGGTGAAGTTACCATGAATATTTAGCTCTACAAGTTCCCAGAGCTGTCTTGATTTAGTTAATGTTAATTTTTCCATTGATGCAGTTGTAAGTATTTATATATATATATAAAAATATATATATGTATGTGCTAAACAAATAAACTATGTCAGCTCTTAGAAGAAAAATACTTTATTCATTAAAACTAAACCATGCAGTTCTGATTCTGCTTCTACTAATAAAAACACCTTGGCACCGTGGTCAAACGACTCCCATTAACTGTGCACGTTTTTTTGTTTTCAGAGCAATGCACAAAGCAAATCAAACCTGAATGCACTATATTAAAGAAAGGACAGGCAACGTTTCAGCTACCGTGTATGCTGCTCAGCCACGGCAATGTGCTCAACAAATCTTAGAATAAAATCGAGGTATTTTGTGTGAAAGATGTCCTTTCTTCAGCTGGATCTGTTTTTACAGTGGCTCCCGAACTGTAATGTCTGTGGCAGACATTGTAAAAGGTACGTGGAAATTGTTCCACTTCATGTTACCAGTGAAAGGTTAATGTTAATGAATAGGGATTAAAAGTTCTGAGGTTTAAACATGGCTTCATGTCTCCCAAAAGTTTAAGAAATATTACTTTAATTAGTATGGTGCTTTGCTTCTTAAGCAGAACAGCTTTATTTGAATTTTGCTCATATAATCATTCGTAACAGTTCTCACTCATTGACTGCATTTTGATGAATAAGGATATACAGGCTTGGATGATAAATTTCTCAGGCAACTTGCAGGAAAAATTACCAGTAATAGTCCTGTTTGCACACAGACAGTAATGTCCCCAGAGGAAAGAAAAGCAATAGACAAATTACACCTTCAGTCCAAGTTTCCACCTTAGTGTTAGAAGTTCCATGTAAAACGAGGAAACCCCAAAGAGCTGGGCCAAGCTATTTGCTCTCCCCCTCGCTTTCAGCCGAGGGACTGGGAACATCCTCTGGCCAGGGTGCGACAGGCTGTCCTCATTTTCCTCCTCCCATGGCACTCCTGGGCCCGCAGCGCCGGAGAGCCTGTGGCGGTCCCCGAGGGATGCTCGAGGGGCAGGAACCTTCCCGTCAAGGAAAGAAGGCAGATCTGCCTGACCGACAGCAAGCCGGACAGTTCCTGCTTCCTTCCAACCGGTGTTTTCTGTTCCTAGTTCGGCTGTGAATTGTTCCCCGCTTAGCTGGAGTCCCCGCCGTTGTCGGGACGGGGAAGCTGTTCCTGGAAGCGGGAAAGACAGGCTGGGCCCGGGCGGCCGGCACGGACTCCGCTACCGTCTTCCCGCAGGGAAGCCCCGGCCGGGCTCTCTCCCCGCTCCAGCCCGGAGGAGCCGAGCTCTCCCGCACACCGGGCCGGGCCGAAAAATAGCACCCAGGAAAAGTCCTCGGTGCTCTGCAGTGCCTCGGGAGGCAGCCGGCCCCCAGCCTCTGCTAGGTGTAAAAACAGGTCTGCAGAGCAAAACCACGCAGAGAGCCACGGGACAGGAGCTCATGCCGCAGAGAGGTTTCTCCTCTCCAAAACGGAGTCCGAGCTTGCGAAAGTGTTGGAAGAGAGGCAGGAGCTTTTTCCCAAAGGACAATGTCCCTGGGACCAGCCCTACCCCCCAGATACATCTGGCTGTCTGCTCGTCGCCCGGAGATCACCCGCGACTTTTTCTGCTGCATCCCCGGGCTCGCATTCACCCCTGGAAGAGGCGAGCGCAGCCCTGGAGCCGCGGAGTCCCGCGGAGCCCAGACGGGCGCGGAGCCGCGGGCAGCAGCTCAGGGTCCCCGCAGCCCCCGGCGGAGCCCGGAGGAGGGTCTGGCTACCTGTGCCTGTCATCGGGAGCCGGTCATCGGGGTAGACAAATCCTGCCCGCAGGACACGTGGGCGTTTTCTTTTCTAATTTTTAAAATTTTTTTTCTCTCTTTTTTTTTTTTCTTTCCCCCCCTTTCTTTCCCAAAAGCAAAAGAAAACGAAAGAACCCAGGTTCCAGTTTCCAAAGAAATAAGTAACAGTCCTGAGAGAGTCCTCGGTAGAGCCGATGCCCTAGGGGACTGGAAGGGACGGGGACGGCGGCGTGCCAGCCCGTGGATGGTCCGGGACACTCGGGTCCGTGTCCGCGCCTGTGGACCGACGGACGCGGCGGGACGCGCGCTCCGGCCGAGCAGCTGCCGGCGGCAAGGAAGGCAGCGTGCGCTCGCTTCTCCTCCGCTTTCCAGAGCTCTCCGTGCACCCAGGGTGGCACACACCGTCGGTGGCCACCTGGCACCCACCTTCCCCGGGGGAAGCTATCCCGTAGGGCTCGCTGAGGCGCGGGCGGCCCAAGGGAGCGGGGCCCAGCTCCCCGCCATCCCGGCGGCTCCCTGCGGCCTCCTGCGGCTCTAGCGCCCACAGCGAGCCTCTCCTTGCCACAGCTGGGCATCTTACATTTACTGTACGGAGGACGCGAGTTTCGGAGTGGGGGCACCGCGTTTCCCCGGGGGAAGGCGCGAGTGGGTCGGCACGGCACGGCACGGCACGGCACGGCACGGCAGTGCACAGCAAGAGAAGCTGGCGCCAACCTCTCGGCTCTTTTCCATGTCCCATCCTTTTCCTCGTCCCGGGCCGTGGAGCTCCCCGCGGCTCACCGAGAGTCCTGCTGCCTTCTGGGGACTAGGCTGGGGGCGAGGAGGTCCCTGGAGGCTCCCGAGGGAAGGCTCCCAGCGGGGCATGGCTGGAGATCCTCCTTGGTCTGGAGCTCCCCGGAGGACACAACGCAGTCTTGCTCGGGGTCATTGCTGTTGCCCGCCCCCCGCTTTTTGTCTTCTTCTTTCTTCCACTTCATCCGCCGGTTCTGGAACCAGATCTTGATGTGCCTCTCTGTCAAGTTCAACATGACAGCCAGCTCCACCCGCCGCGGTCTGGAGATGTACTTGTTGAAGAGAAACTCCTTCTCCAGTTCCAGCAGCTGCGCCCGAGTGTACGCCGTCCTCGTCCGCTTGTTCTCCTCCGGTTCCACCATGTAGGATCCACCTGGAGAGAAGCCAGAGTCAGCCTGGGCCCGCCCGGCCGCCCCCTCGGGCTGCGGGCACCACATCCCACGACCCTTGCGCGGCGCGGAGGAAACGCAGGGGGAAGCAGGCAGGGTGAGGGGGAGGCCTCGGGGAACTCTCCCGCTGGGCAGAGTCAAATGGTGCTGCTGGTGGCAGTCAGGGCTGCTGTTATTTTATTTTACAATAATTTAATATTTTTTAGCAAGGATTTGGATGGGGTTTTCAGGGAAGCGCCGTCTCTGGAGCCGAGGGAGAAACTCACGTGCCACCGTTTGCGTGACACTGAAAGCTCAGAAAGGCTCCCGGATCCAGGGCCGCAATTGTTCAGGTTCGCGTTAAAATTAATTTTTAAAAAATAATTTAAAAAAAAAGTAAGAAAATAAAAATTAAAAAACCTCCACCACACAAACCAAAGCAAAATGGAAAAATTTAACCCCTCAAAAAAAACCGTCAAAAAAAAAAAAAACCCGAAAAAAACTAATGCACCGAAGAAACCCCTCTAAAATAAGGCAGTAATAATTATTATAATGAATGGATCTGCCGGGCCGGGCCGGGAGTGGGACCTCAGCCGCTCCATTTCGCCGCGTTGATGAAACCTTGGGTTTCTTGTTTCCGCAAAAAGCGGCAGCAGCGGGATCGCCGTTCCCAGCGCGGCCACCGCAGACCTGCGTGGGCACTGGGGCACGGGCAGTACAGGCGGGCGCATCGAGAGGGGCCAGAGGTGGGCACGGAAACTCAGGGCTGCTTTTGCCAGTGCCAGCGCCCCTCTGGGAACTTTTTTGGGGTTGATATCATCTGCGGGGAATGGTGCTTTAAACAGCCAGAATGAAACAATAATTTCAAGAGAGATACGTGGACTGTCCCACAGCTCATCTTCCTATTCCCATGATTCTGTATTTATATATACAGTGTTCGTAAATGTAAACCTATGTATAAAACTTATATATGTATTTAAAATATATATTTAAATACACATATAATGTTTGCATAGTGATGTGTATATACCTATGTGCGTGTATAAATACATATTAAAATCAGTGTATATATGTATAAAAATGTTGGTAAATCTAAACCTATGCATGCATGAGTTTGTATCTGAAAAAAACCCTTGTTTTGTTACTTTAAAGTAAACTGGAGCGGAACGCTCGGGGTCTGTGGGAGGGCCGAGGTCGGTCGGGCCCCGGGACAAGGCTGACAAGCCCAGGGTGAGCGGCGGAGCCCGGGGCCGGGCACGGCGTGTGGCACCGGGCCGGGCTGGCCGCGGCCTCCCTGGGCGCTTTTTCCTGGCAACAGCGCAAAACCTCGCAGCCTCCGCTGACACCTGAATCCCGAGGGTCTCCATGAAAAATAAACCGTCGGGCCATATATTTTGCCACATACACGGTATAAACACTCGGCACAGCACGGTGCCCCTTTCTCTTCCTGCGGCGTGCTCCGGCAGGAACCCTGCACACATCACACCGGCCGGGCCATGCACGGCCCCTGCCTGCTCCTCCCGGGAGGGCTGGGGACAACAGGCAAGAATTTTAGGCTTCCACGGGGAAAGTTTCGCTTTCCTGCTGGTTTTGTCATTCTTCGGGTACAAAAAAAAAAGAAAAAAAAAAAGGTGTAGTTCAAAAGTTTTGCTTTACATTATTATTATTATTATTATTATTATTATTATTCCCGAAATTCACTCAACCCACGGAAAAAAACCTGATTTTTCTCTCTCGTTCTCCCCACCTCCGCCCTGTCACCATCCCTGCCGCAGTGTCCGCGGGCTGGGACAGCACTCTCTTCTACCTTTGTGGGCGGATGCGCCTCTAGGGAGACTGGGGACCGCCACCTGTCCTTCCTTCCCCCTCGGCCTGCCCCATGCAATTCCCGGACTATTTCGTGGAGATTTTAATACTCCGGTCCTTTTTCCAACTGTCTATTTGAACAAAGCCATTAATATAATATTTGCCGTATAGGCGTGACGGAGGCGCAGGACACGATAACATTGTGCCGGCAGAGACAGAAATATTGTTGGGCAGCGGAACTTTCTGCCTAGATAGAGTTTCTTCCCCTCACTGGCAACTCTGTTTCGTTTGTGCATTGTTTTCCGTGCCCTGTTTTTTTCACTCGGAGAGGTGCATTTGTGGCTAAAACCCTCCGGGGAGCAGGAGGAGCGGGATAGAGGGGCCAGGAGGGGAGATGGGCTCTGCGCCGGGGAGAGCCGAGAGGCAGCTCAGAGGGTCTCGGCGGCTGCTCTGTGGGCTCGGGGGCTGCTCCGCGGCCGGACGGTGGGCGCAGGGACACGGGGCAGCGGGGCTGTCCCCTCCCGCCTGCCCTTCCTGCCGCTTCCCCGCCCGCTCCACCTCGCAGGTGCCTCCGCGACCCGGCCCCCGCTCGGAGCTCACCGCGCCCGCGGGGACCCTGTGCTGCCCGAGGAAGCAGCTCCCGGGAAGCGTCACGACGTCCCGGCTTGGCCACAATTAGTTAATTGGTGAAAAATAATTCGTTAATAATTGCTGAGGCGCAGGGAGCGGTGAGCCCGCCAGCGGGACTGGAGCGCCGGCTCTCTCCCCGGCGTTCAACCCAACACTAGCAGCCCTAGAGCAGTGGGTCTGCAGAGGCTGGCAGAGGGGAAACGACCCTCCAGGGCCGCTCCACACGACATCCGAGCGGTGGGAGCAGGACCGGTGCAAGGGAGAGCTACTGAGCGCCGAGTGGGACAGAAGCGGGAGGGGCAGAGGGATGCGGCGGGGCTTACCGGTCCACTGTCCCTTCCAGGCGTGCGATTTGGTGGACTTCATCCAGGCGAAAGGCACCTGCACTCGGGGCTCCTCTATAGCCCCCGTGTCCGCCCCATCTGCGAAAGGCAGCGCGTCCTGGTGGGGAGGAGGAAGATGAGGGTGGTGGTGGTGATGGTGATGAAGGTGGGAGACCCCGGCATCCTCAGTGATGGGGGGTACCTCGTAAGGTGAAATGTCTGGAGGGCTGCCTTGCTCGAGAGCCCCTAAGGCGCTGGAATAAGGAGTCTGTTGCTGCCTGCCCATGTACAGGCAGGCGGGGGGGCTGGGGTTGTAGTCCTGCGCTTGGGCTCTCTGAAACGCACACGACTCCTTGTAGAGCTGCGCCGAGGCGTAATACTGCTCCTCGGTGTTCATGGCGAGCGGGGCCAAGGGGGCTTCGCAGCTTAGGGACACATAAGGCTGCTCCCGCTGGCGGAGCCCGGGATGCCTCTTTGACAGCTGGCGGCCCCGCCGGGCCCCACCGCCCTGCCCGGCTCCCGCCGCCTCCCCATAGGCGCCTCTCCCCCACGTGAGCCCTCCCGCAACCCTCCGGGGCGGGGCGCGGGCCGTAGGAGGCCACCCGGAGTGGTTCTGGTCCCGCAACCCCCTTCCTCCCCCTCAGCCGGGCTGAGCCCGAGACCCCCTGCCCTTCTGCTGGGTGCTGCTCCCTGCTTTGGGGTGAGGAGTCCCGGGGCGGTGGGCTTGCGGGGCCGGCCAGGGGCTCAGGGCATTGCGCCGATGCGCGGGCCGCTCCGGGACGCTTAAACTCATCTTTTCCCCTTCCCCCTCGCTTGCCCAGAAGCTGCTTGTCCCCCAGTGACCCCCGGGGAGGAACACCCTCGGAGGGCCTGGGTAGACGCGGCTCCCGCAGGGGTTTAGCGACAGGGCACTTTTGGCTGTGAGGACATCTCCCCTAGGGATGTGGGTGTCCGGGGACGGGCAGGGCGCTCCCTCGGGGGTACCCGTGTCCCGGAGCCCCGGGCGAAGGCCAGCACCGGCCGGTGGGGGACCACAATGCTATCACCAGAGCGAGCGATAGGCAGAGCATTGTTTGTCCAAGAGGTAAATTTGGGAGCCTTCCCCGCGGCTTGGACTGCAATGTGTTGACCCTCGGAGATAATGTGCTCCGAGCTGGTGCCGGTTGACTTGGTGACGAGGCTATGAGGAGGCGGAGAGCTACCGAAAGGGACAAAGATCATTTCCCTGCCTCCCTGCGCTCGGCCCGGCCGCCGCTCTCTCCTGCTCGGGTGCAGGCACGCTTCCTATCAGCCCGGCCCGCCTCCTCTCGCCGCCGCTTCCCCGACACCGGCGCTCCGGCCGCCTTCGTCGGGACGCGCTCCCTCGGCCCTGTGTAGGGCGGGTGCGGGTGGCCCGGCTTGGCCCGGCTTGGCCCGGCCCGGCCCGGCCCGGCCCTGCTCGGCTCGGCTCGGCTCGGCCAGTGGTGATCCCTGAGCAGCGAGGCAGGAGGGTCCCGATCCCTCTTTCCTGCGCCCTGTTCCGTGGGATCATAAACCCGCCCAGTCCATTACGCTTTGAGTTTCCGCTCTGAACTCACGCGGGTCCCCCATCTCTTAGAAAGCACACTGAGCCTTTGATTCAATATTGAGCCATTAAGCGATTGCTTTCCCAAGCCATTTAACAGCAGCTCTTATGGATAAATAAACAAAAAAGGCTGTAAACCAATTATAGTGCGGATAGTGAAAAAGTATTTTATTAGCGGGAATTACAGATAGACATGGCTTCTGCTCAGGCTCCCTGAGCCCCGCACCTGCCCCCTCCATCCCCTGGCATTCCGGGCAGGACACGCCGGGGCTCGCAGACAGTGGGCGGCCAGCGGGGATGCGCAGCTCCCTTCGTGGTGGTTCCCCCATCCGCGCCCACGATGCTTTCACTCAGGTGTCTTGCAGGCACGGGTGTCCCTTGATCCGGAGACGTCTTGTGCCCCGACCCCAGAGCAACACCGACAGCCCCTTCCCCAGAGGTCTGTCACCTGGAGCATTTACTGCTCCGGGTTTTCCACGGGGAACCGGCGCGGACAAACAAACCCGAGGCCATAAAACCCAGAGCAAATTGATTCATCTCCTGGGAGGACCATTACCCGGTGTCTTAATGCGGCCCTCTCTCTATAACGAACGTTTCTAAACAGAGCAAACACTTCACCTTCCAAAGCAAATGAATTTCGTATAATTTAGAGCTAATTCTCTCTCATTCTGCCTGTGTGAGCAGGCGATAAGGGCACGCTTTGCCGTTCTGACAACAAGGTGGCGAGCTGCAGTGCAGGAAAAGGGCCCCGCTGGGTATCCCGGCACTGGGGACCTCGGCCACGTCCTGGGGGTGGTGATGTCCGGCAGCCCGGGGTTCCTGGGGGAGGCGAGCCCGGCTGGAGCCAGATCCCAGGGATCACCTCTGCTTGCCTCCTCGACCTGGGATGCAATCGCTGATACTTGGCTTGAGTCCTTCTACAGCTGAGGGTTCCCAGGAGAAGTCTCTGAGCAGCGAATGTGTCTCACCGGAGTGGGAAATGATCCACTTGGTGTGGAAAACGGGTGATGGAGGAGGCCGATGGGAATGGCCAATGGCCCCACTTGCCCCAGAACTGGGCTCTGCAGACACAAATCCGTCCCTGAAAATGGTCAACACGCATGCCTGAGGGAGTTGCAGAAGGGTGTGCATACAATAGTAAGGAGTATAGTTCAGTCCCACTTCCTAAAGTAATCTGGTTAGTTTTTCTCTATCTGTATAATATTTAATGACTTCTCAGTGCTCAAACCCTTTTCTGGAATCCACATTTAGACAGAAAAGAAGTATTGAAGGTGAGTGGAACATATTCACAATAATCTCTTTTTCTCTCTCATCTGTGCTCAAACCAACACATGTAAACTCTATCCATGGCAAGGGACCTCAGTGGGAGAAGGTGACTGGGAAACAGAGCTTTCCCAGGGATTGATTTTTAACCCCCCACCATGGCTGTATCTAGCAGAAAGGTAACCTTTCACAAAGCTGGTTAATAATCAATAACCATGTGAAAACAAATCTGTCTTTCCCTCTTAGAGCTAACGATAAAAATGAGAGCACGAACTATTCCACCTGCTCTAAAGTAAGACTGGTTCATCAGCTTTTTTTTTTGGCAAGAAGCTTTTTTAGGCCTCTAAGCGATCCAGCATTGGCACACAGCAGGTTCAGTTTGCTCTTCCCACCACACATCAGCTTCTTCACACTGCAGGTGTGAGAGAAGAGAGCTTGAACTGCAGGAAGACATGTTTACGCAACCATTTTAAACAAGACCTTGTCCAGGAAATATACAGGGAATTTGCCTTGGGAAAGCTGAAAATTGTAAAGTCTTTTATATATGTAGTCTCTTTTTACACTTTCTAATATACACCTCTGAATTTTTTTTCCATCTTTCCCAGAATTAATTATTTCATTATCACCAGGGAAGCACACTTTCACTGTTTTGTAAGAAGAGCTGAGGAATTTTGAATACTGTGAACCTTCCCGCTGAAAACACAGCTGTTTCATATTGTTTGCCCCACACAGTTTTCTGTTTTCTACTCAAAGTTTATGATACCAGATTGGAGTAGAAAAAAATCGATATGTTTATTTATTTATTTATCTATCCAGAAAGTTACAGCTGGAGGAATCCAGGGTAGAATCATCAGCCTGAAAGAACTCCTCCTCACATCCCCTGACTGCTTGATTTTCTCCTAGACCCCAGGCTCTTTGGGGCACGTGAAGTTTGGGGCTCAGACAGAACCTGGCCAGGCAAGTGGCACCTGGCTGTTCTCACCACAGTCCTCCCCTCTTGTTTGTCCATTGGAATTTTGCTGGACTTCAACCATTTGAGCTGAAATTTTCCATTCTGTATCTCTACCTCTCACCAAACATGTGGGGAAACGTTCCTTAAAATTGTTTGGACTGGTATAAAGTGAAGCTGGGAAACTGTGACACACAGTAGCTGCCCATGACTACTAGGGAGGGTGTGGAGTCACTGCCTCCTTTGCAAGGCTCTGAAAGCAAAAGTGATGGTGTATGGGTGATCCCAAATGAGTAGAGGACAGGAATAGCTGACATTTGGAGACAGCAACCTTGCACAGAATTTTCCTGCTCTATTTTCTTAGCTGCTGCGTTTCTTTGCTGGATTTAAGTATGTCAGAATTCCTGCTGGGATGTTGTCTCACATCAATGTCTCTGCAGACCAATATCTCTGTGCAAAAGCTGCCTACATTTAATCAAACTTTGAACTGCTGCACATCACACAGATACATCTTAAAGCTCAGCAGCCAAGTCCTTTATGTGTTCACAACAGTAAGCAGATCCTTGGTCTGGACCTGAGGACTGAGCGAGAGCTCACTGTGTGGCAGCTGCGGCACTGAGCCCTGCAGGGAAAAGTTGGGAGGCATTCCCAACTCCATCCTCCAGCCCTGGACATGGAGGAAGAAGGTGATTTATGCAAAAGACACACAAGGTGAACACCCTTCAGAGAAAAGCATTTGAAGTCTACTCCCTGCCCACAGTGAAAAACATTGGTCTAGAGGCCAGGAGAGAGGGAGGCTGTGCTCTCATCATCCCTCTGCCCAAGTGGGAAGCAGGACCTGGGCTGTGCTCCAGCAGGTCTGACCAAAGGGACATGATGTAACCTTGGTCAATCTCTTGGGTAAAATTTTCCAGAATGGGTTTCCAGTGCAAACACCTTTCTTTTCTGGGCAGCTGGTCTGCAGCAACTCAAGGTACTCTCAAGAGAAGGGGAAGCTTTTGGGGAGTCTGGCTGTGAACACCCAATGACACAAGAACTGGGATCTGGAAGTGTCCTGACCCACA
The DNA here is from genome assembly GCA_013400635.1 of Hypocryptadius cinnamomeus. NCBI lineage: Eukaryota > Metazoa > Chordata > Aves > Passeriformes > Zosteropidae > Hypocryptadius > Hypocryptadius cinnamomeus. Next base: position 158,375 of record VYZP01069349.1, on the reverse strand, counting down.
CAGGCTTTTTCTTAGCTCCAGTAGCACTTCTGAGCACTTCAAGTCAACACTAAGAGCTAGGGGAGACTTTTTAGCCTTGTGACACTTCATGTAACATGGATTTCAGAAGGTATTTACATGGTTATGCAATTACTGAAATTCATTTGGAAATCAAGGCATCAGATTTCATTCTTCCCTCCATAACTGATACCACATAATCTCTGGAGGTGCTGCAAATCTTTCAAACTCCACAGAGGGAAGTGCTAGGAAGAAATCCACAAGAAAACCCATCCCTCTGTCCTGAGCAGGGGTGCTCCAAAATCAACAGTGAGTAAGTCTTGGACTCGAGGATCTACAGAGGCAAAGTAGAACAAATGCAGCATTCTTTTAACAGAGTTTGTCTATAACATGCTGCAGATAAGAGAAGAGCCCTGGGGAGGAAGAGGAGGAGGGCAGCAGACAAAATGCTGTGTCACAGAGTACGTAGATGTGGTATCAGCTGAAGCTGTTCCTTGCTTATATTTCCTTGCCTATGTAATACACTGCAATGGGCCTAGTTCTTATGTTTATCCAACAAGGGAAGAGAAATATATCCATCTACACCTTACAGGCTCATTCAGCTATTAGCACAGGTTCAATTCTAAATATTGAAATAATTATACATTTTCTAAATTGAGACGTCTGCCTTCTGAAAAATTTTTGGACCTCCCATGTTTTAAAAAATGTAGGAAAAGTAACTAGAACTTTCTCACAGAAAACTCACTAAGACAAAAGTGTGTGGAGCCAATTAAATAATATGGATTTCTCACTTGCTCAGTGGCAATAACCACTGTTTTCCATTATATATAAAATAATTTAAACATTTTCTATGCAGTGCAGCATCTCTTAGTTTTGCTTATTTATTTATAATATGCTGTTTTAAGTGCAATTTAGACATATTAAGGATCCATGTAGCTATGAATATTTCCACTGATCTGCAAAACTCTTCTGCTTGCCTTTCTTGTCCCTTGCCTTGTCTTCTACCACTTTCTTTCATTTGCTTTCTTCTTCACTTTCTCTTTCTCTGTTCTAATCTTCTTAATTATATTTCCATCTAGTATTTCCAAATCCCTTAATTATATATCAATTTCCTTATTTTGTATACTACTTCTGTTCAGTATTCATATATTTATTTCTGTATAAGATTCGCAATTCAAGTCCAGCTCAACTTCATAAAGCTGTGATTTAAATCCACAGTTACATAGAAGACTAGAAAAAAACCCCAATATCTTATGAAGGGATGATGAACTGCACACACATAATGGGTGTATGTTGGCACATTTAATTGAAAACTTGACCTGATTTTTATTCTCTGAATGATGCATGTAGGTTTTATCGCTCCTTACCTGCACACTGGAAAGCACATTGTCAATGCTTGAAATGATTTTATGTACTTGAACACCATCTGATTTAATGCATCAGCTGACAAGGACAAAGACATTGATTAAATGTCCTGCCTCAGGTGTCCAGAAGGCTGGAAAAGGTTGTCCCCTCAAAATAACCACTGAAACTTCACCCAGTAATCATTAACTCAGTATTTGGTCCAAGCTTTGGGAATAACAGAAGGTTTTAAAAAGCAGCAGTCAGAAAACACTCGGTGTGACTTAGGAGACTGTTTGGTCTTGTAGTACATTAAGGGAGAGTCGAACGGTCAGAGTCTCTCCCTGTTGGTAAGAAATGTATCGGGCATTTGATCCTTGGGAGGGCACCTCTGGACTTGGCTCTTAGCAAGCCCTGAGTGCTTGCAGAGGGATTGTGAGACACTTGGTACTCTCAGCTCATTTCAGTTGCAGTAAAAGCTCTGGGCAGCCTGCACTGACCCCTGACAAAGTTGGTGTCTGCACTGCCAAGGAGCAAATGAGCGTGTGTGCCTTAAAACGTCGCTCAGTGAGCTACAACACAGCAACACCCAGCCACTGGGTTTCTAGCCAGGCATGACCATTAGATCTTTTGATTTGAGGCAGTTCTCCTATATTGCATCTACAGCAGTTTTTCACAGTCAATAAAATCCACATGGCACTGCCGAAACCTTCGTGAGAGTAATTTCATCATATCAACTGAAGGAAGTGAGGCATCACCTTGTAGCAAAGCAGCTTTCAGAAAATTCACATCTGGGCCATATGGTCCCACCACTAGCTCAAACTAGAAGATGACCTCCTCTTGGAGTAATATGCAGTCCAAAGATCCAGAGCAGACCAACAAAGGCAAAGGCTCAAGGGAAGGAAGGAGCCTGTCCCAAGAAAGAAACCCAGTGAAAGACTCCCAGTCTCCCATTCTTGGCTGGTGTCCTTTGAAGCAATTGCCTCCTGTTCCCCACCATGGTTAGGAAACATACAATTTAATAAAAGAGTGCCATTGTTGCTAAAACCAGCCTCTTAACCTAAATGATCATCTTGTGAACCTCAAATGAAATCAACTATGTAGTGCTCAGCTGATTTGTGCAGCAGCACCATTAATATGGTTGCCTAATTTACAGAGCAGCCAGGTTCTGGTTAACAGTGCTAGAGCGGGTTAGAAAGCAATTATTGGTCTATTTTCTATGCACACCGGAGCAGAAACTTGTGTATTAAAAAAGTTCTTCTGGCAGGTGCAGTATGCTAAAAAGCTTTCACCTAAAATTATATAGCCTGACAAACAATGTAAAAAAGCAGATTGCCCAATAAACAAATAACATATCAGCCATTTATACAAACCCATAGTACTTAGACTCCTCAAGCTTGAAATGACTGTGTATTTTTTCCCCACTAAAATGTTATTACGGTCTATGTATAAATTGTTTTAAATTCAGATTTGATATCAGTGTGTTTTCAAAGCCTAGATATATTTAACACTTTTTCTGAGATGAAGCATTAGCTCTGGGGCCATGTGGAATTAGCTCCAAGGATTTGTTCTAGTGAAAGATGTACCTTACCAGGGCAGGAGGGTTGGAAATAGAGGATTTTTAAGGACCCTTCCAATCCAAAGCATTCTAGGACTTCCTTCCCATCTGGAGCCATGATACATAGGGTCAGCATCCTCTGGGGCTCTGGTGCCCTTGCAGGAGCCAAGCAGGAGCTGTGTAAGGGATGCTGAAGGAAAAAAAACTCTTGTGGAGGGGAGGCCACACCACAAACACCCTCTGTGCCCTTCCCGTGGGGTTTCACCCAAGCTCCTCATTTCTTTTTTATAGTGTTAGACTTAGACACTCCATGAACCAAAGGTGTGGGGACCCTGGGAGGCATTCCCTAAGTTGTGGAGACACAAGAGGCTTCCCTCAGGGGCTGTTGGGGCCCCATTAGCTCCTTCCCTTGTTCTTAAGTCCCTCAGCCACTCTCTCCCTATTTCCCCACTGGCCATGATCTTTCTACTGCCCGGATGCCACACGTCAGCCCAGACCTCTGGGAACAAGAAGAAACCTGGACTGTACTGAGGTGTGTGCCTGGGACCCTGAACACCTTACCGGGCGGCTGAATTAAACATCTGCGGATACCATGCAAAGGCCCTTTTGCTTCCTTACCCTGGACTTCACTAGCAGCAATTCTGGTTATGACAAAAGGGGAAAAAGCTTCCAAATTGGAATTCACCAAAGCAAAAATCCCATTCTCCCTCCTGCCATTCAGTGGCTTGCAGTTGGACCATGTGCTGCTTCCCACGTCAGTCACCCCCCGAACCAGACCCTGGCACAGATCCCTCTGCCTCCATGACCCTGCCTTGCCAGCACCTCTTCTCTTGCTGAGGGCTGCACTTGTTCCCTGTGTACAGCTGCAAATGCTTCAATCCCCCTCAGTGGGAGCAGCAGGGCTGGGCTCTGGGGGCTGCTGTCTGCAGACCACAAAGCTGCATGTTTTTTCCACAAGGTTCTTGCCTTTGAGGGCCAGGCAGCCAGCCAAGCCCTCAGAGACAACCTCTGAGCTGTGCTCAGGAAAGGCAAATGGCCTCTGCTAATCACTGACTCAACCTGAGCACCAGGCGGATGGATGCAATGTGTTTAGCTCATGAGTTAAACATGCTGCAAAGGCAAAAGCTAACTTGGGCTTGGACTTCTGTAGTTACGGGAGAGAAATCCCACCTACATGTCTCATTGTTTTAATTTGGCATTATCTGCTAGTGAAGACACTTGTACTTTAGGGCTTGGAGAGAAGGAAGAGGTGGGAAGTTACCCAAAGCCCTTAATTAATTTCTAAACACTGGCACTGTCATATCAATAGCCTGATACAAACCTGATACCAATTGCAAAATGCATATTCTCCAGTTTCTTGCCCCACACACCTGGGTGAGGTGTGAATGTGGGAGTATCAGGCTGCTCTCATGTCCCTCACTTGCCTGTTTTCCATCCACAGACACTCGGGACTGTCCCTGGAGCCTGAGCCATGCCAGCCACTTAGTACAGCCTCAGGGGAACCAAGCAAAACTCCTGCCTGATCTTTACAGGGGTTACACCATGCCCAGCCAGCCAGCAGTAACCTCTTTGCCACTGGGAGACAGCATGCTCCTGGTATCCACTGGCCACATGTCCTACCATCTTGCCACTGGCATGTATGCATTTATCAGCTGCTCTGCAGCCAGGGTATCTCTCTCACACAGTCAACAGTGGGGGTTTGCTTGGTGTGAGAAACATGCACCTTAGGAGTGTCTCAGTGTAAGAGGGAAGAACTGCTTTCTACAGGACTGGGAAAGACAGAGCAGCCTCTTGCCTCAAGAAACAACACAGAAGTTCACTGATTTTCTAAAGTCAGACAGGTCACCAAGGAACCTGACCTCCTCCCAAAGACCATTCCCCCATCCCAAACACCTTTACCCGAACCCTGACACCTGCAGTATCTTTCTGCCTAGGCATAGAGAAGGAAGGCTCCTTCCATAGAAGCTCCTACAGCTTCTCTGCATGGACATGAAAAACACTGGCTGGCATGCCAGGCCAAGTACAAGGTCCAGGGACAAGTCCATTCTCCAGTGGAAAGATGTTCTTGGAGGAAGTTGACACATCAGCCTTGCTCCTGGACTTCCCTGAAGAGGGCTGTTTTCTGATTGATTGGTTGGTTGGTTATTTTTCTCACAAGCTGTAAAAAACTGAACCAGAAGTGTTCTGTGATCAGCCAGTTTAGATCCTGCTCTTGTTGCCTCTGAGATGCACTACTGGCTCACAGACTTGGACTGAAGAGTAGTCTGAGCCTTTATTTCTTGCTGACAGAGGTTTCCTTGTGACCACACAGGAGGTGCTGAGCAGAAGGCTCTCATGCTGTCAGGTCTGATTTCCAGTGCCATCCAGTGCATGGCAGGAGCCACTGCTGCCAGTCTTCTGCCTCTCATACTGGTGTGTAGTCCCCAGCCACAGCTCTGCTAAGGGCAGGAACTGCCTCCGCTTGGGCTATCAGAGCTGGATGACATCTCCAAGCTGCTCCCAGAACCAGCAAAATCTTCCTCTCTTTCCCACCTGCTTTCCTACTGGAGGTTTGGCACTGTGTGCTGGGAAAAGACCTGTTATTGCAGCCCCCTTGGAGGGGAAAGTGTCCTGTGTAAGTAGGTGACCATCTCAGACACTAATTGCTGTTGTCATGAGGCTTGGCAGGTTTAATTTTGCAGGCCCCCAAGGGTTTTCTCATTCCCCACACAGAAATACAAGTTTTGCAAGTTTCCTACAACTCTAATGGGCAGGTGTGCTTCGCAAAGTGTTTGTGAGTACAGAAGAGCACCTGGATGCACAAATTCCAGGACACTTTTAAAAGAAGTTTATAATATTAGAAAGTTAGGGGGAAGTTAGGGGGTTAGGGGTGCAGCTTGTGAGTAGATTAGAAATCTCAGTTCAGGGAGTTAGGACAAGCACTCCAGGATAGCCTGACCAGCTGTCACTGGTGGGGACAGAAGCTGTGACTAAGTGAGAATCTGTTTGAAGGTGACAGGAAAGTGTTATAGGGAAATAGTCTGTAAAGAATTCAATGAAAGTAAGGACATAAAATAGCTGTGTCCCACCCACTCACTGCCAGTCTAAGCAGAATTTAAGAGGCCGGGGCTGGTCCACGCTGGCAGGTGGGGACAGTTCCATGTCCTTGTACAGGATGCAGGTTCTCTCCAGGAAGGCATGAAGGCAGTAGGCTGTGCAAGCCCTTTCCCACGCAAAGCCCTGAGAAGTGCACTTGCTTACCCTTTCTCAGAGATGGGCAGCATCTCTTTTCCAGCACCTGTTTCTCCATACAGAAACTCAGCTTTATGATTAGGTGACACGGGATGGGAGGGGGCTTGGGGGATAAACCTGGAATAGACATGAATTAAGACGCCTACTTGAAAATGGGTGAATGACAATTATGAATATTCTAAGCAGAAAAAAAAGTATTTCCTTGGTATTTCCTCACAGTCCTTCATCCCTTTCTTCCTCATCTGTCAGTCTGGAAAATTCTGACCATCATTTCAGTTTAGGGAGCTGGAGCCTTGAAGCTTTCTCTATGTAACCATGATCCAGAATGGCTTATAATTAACCAAAAGAGCTGTGAAGAACAAAAATGGTTATTGGCTTATTAACACTGTTTATATTGCCAGATGCTGACAGACAAGCAAATTGTATACTGTCTGCAATTTTTCAGTTAAAGACATTCAAGGAGAGCCATTTCAACAGGTGGAGGTACACAAGTTGTTACAATGGAAACATCGCCAAAAAAAGCTGAAGTCCTGGATCGCTTCATCTCAGGTGTGAGAGTCTTTCCAGGTACATTTCTGCAGATACCACATGCTTGAAAAACAAGGTAAAAATCAGGATTTTGAATTCACAACAGCCCAGTAAGGTGATAAAATCAGTCAGTAGCCCTAAACACAAAATTTGAAGATGGTTATTCTTAAAAAAGAAAAAAAAAAGTTTATTCAATTTAATCAAAACATAATCTTTAAAATCACAGAACTTCAATCACGAAGCATTTGGATCAAAATTCTGATTTTTACAGAAAAAAAAATGAAACCACATATTGGAAGAGGAATTGCATTCTCTGAAATAGGGGCAAACACCTTCTCAAAAATTTATTTAATCAGAACCCCATTTTCAATTGAAAAATTGAAAATGAAGGCAGTAGGTTGCAAGACTTTGTGGGCTGATGATAGTGATTGATCCTGTCCTTAGGTACTGCGAGTCACCTTACATCATGTTTAGACCCCACTGGAACCATCCTGAAGAACAGTATCAGTAACATATATATTAGTGAAAAGCAGGAATTTTGTTTCAAAAATTTTGGAAGAAGGAAACTCACATGAAAATTTAGATGCCAGATTTTTTTTCTCCAGTCATGACAAAACGACATATTCTGTAACTTTCTGCTCTCCAGTCTTACATCCAACAGTTACCTGCAGAGACTATTTTAAGGACAAGGACATATATATTCCAATTTTTCCCTCTGTCTATGTTTCACTGACATTATGGTCTTCAGTTTGTGAAGAACTGTCGCCCATGGAAAGAACCCATGGAAGACTGTCTCCTGTGAGAGGGACCATATGCTGGAGCAGAGGAGGAGTGAGAGGAGTCCTCACCCTGAGGAGGAAGGAGCAGTGTAGACAGTATGTGATGAACTGAGCACAGTCCCATTCCCCATCCCACTGTGACCCTGGTGGGAGGAGTGAGATTAAATTTGGAATAAAGTGAAGTCCAGGAAGAAGCTCCCAGTCCTACCTGCTATTCTTTCTTAGTAACAGCTTCTAATTGTGCATCCCAGGAGTTTTACATATATGAGCTTTGTGACACTGCTCTGCCTGGCCACCATGGTTCTTCTGTGCTACACACATGGGCATATTGACCTAAAAAGCTGTCTCATGGGCAGAGGAATTTTGCAGGGGAAAAAGTTCAGGGCAACGAAGCCATCAGACTGTTGGTTATTCTCACAATGACAGACACTCAAAACAACAGTAGGAATCCCCCGGAATTTGCAGATGCTTTTCCTCTAAAGCATTACATGGTTTTAAATATGACAATATGGTAACCCCAACAGGGAAAAACCAGCAAATATTAAGCAAGACCTACTTGGTCCTGAAATGTGGCACTGGAGAAAGGGTGAGACATCTGGTCCCAGGTTTCAATAAAATTTCTCCAGTAAATTCCAGCAGGGTCTAACAGAAGTTTGTCTCTTTCTGCATACATGGAGCCCATTTACGCTCTGCAAAACATCACTAGAAGAAAACCACGCAAGAATATTTTATTAAGTGGAACTGCAGGACCACCACAGAGGGCAAAGGAGTGCTCTTGAGCCAGGCCAGTATGCTCTGGAGGAGTTTTCAGCAGGGATTAGCATAGTCTGTCTTCTGGCTGAGCAGCCTTTCACACACCCAGCACCTGCTGAATCCCTCCAGGCTCCCGACTTTGACTTCAACTGTGCCCACGCAAGGGGAAAGGGACAGCTCCTCAGAGGGGCAGCCTCCCTGGACAAGATCAAGGCAACACTTCAGAACACAAAAAAATGTGTGTGTTTGAAATTCAGTTGCCTGAATGTAGGTGCTGTGTGGGCTACTTTGGCATACCCTGTGTGGTCTCCAGTTGCACCTTTGCAACAGGGACATGCTCCATAGAACCCATGTTATTTTTGGTAGGTACCTTGGCTATCTTACACAACTAAAGGATCCTTGGAATTAAGATTTAGGCAACTAAGTGATTTCCCTACTGCCTCTTAAATACTTTGGTTGCTACCATGTCCTGTTATGAACAAGATGTTTTTCATCACTTTACTCCAACCTACAGTCCTTTGTCCTTCTTGCAGCATGGTAAAAAGCATTCAAATGAAACATGAGTCCCTTGAAAACATCCAGGTTACTCACAGCAACCAGACTGCCATGGGATGGTAATGCCAAGGTTTGTTTTAAATCAATGTGACAGAAATAGTGATTCATAAAATAGCTGCTACTCGGTGCAAAGTAGGTCGGTAAATCATGCTATGAATCTTTTCCAGTGCTGGAAATGCCAACATCAGGTTTCCATATATTACTATTTTATGATTTATATTACAGTGAAGGCTTCCAGTGCCTTGCTACTCCTAGCACTGTATAAGCCAAAAGGTTCAGTATTGTAAATAGGGCAAATTTTGTGGGAGAGGCAATGCCTTTAATTAGCCCAATGAAAAGTTTGGGAAGAAACGAACAGGTTTTCCTGAACACAAGTACTTCAGTTTAGGGATCTCTACCAGGTTTGAAATGGCTTTTAGTGCCCCCAAGCTCTGCTGATTTTCCCAGTCACATTACCTAAGTGCTCCTTTGGCACTTAAGAATGGACCCAAGTCCACTCATGAGCTGCATCCTGCCTCAGACCCAATCTCTGTGTCAGGCACAAATTTGAAGATACGAGGTAATGCAAGGCAGACTCCTGCCATGCCTCAGCATGGACTTAGAAGTGTTTGTGCCTGCAACATAGACTAGCCTCAAGAGCACCAAGGGCTGACGGTGTCACTCAGTGCCTGGATTTGGTGAGCACATCCAGGAGCAGGGGTTGGGATGGGATGCACTCTCTGTTAGCCATGGTTCACACCAGGCTCCAGGTTTTGCTTTGTCCAATGTTCTGCCCTCCACAGTAGATGCATCTGGAGGAACTTAACTGTACAGAGCAGTACTGACCTCCCCTCCCAATAAGATGCTTTCTTCCTTCCGTAGCCATCTGGATGACACTTCAGCAATGGTATCCTGTAAATACGGAAGTATTGTGATTATCATTATTTCACACTCATTATCACTGCCCTGGCAGGCGTCACTGAAGTAGGTATTAGCTGTTTTGCTACTTGGCAGTAAATTTTTAAGTGGTAGACATTATGGCTGGTAGCATTATGTATCTGTTGCATTTAACCTCCTTGCCTATTTCCTTAAAATGCTTTATTATATCAAATAGCAATCAACATTCCTCAGGGGTGAAGGTAGCTACGTGACATGTTTACTGAGGCGGCCAGCTGTCGCCACTTGGCAAGCAACTTTTATCGTAAGCTGGTTGAATTTAACATATATCAGCATTTATCAGCCCTGACTTTGTCAGTTTTATAAACGAAAACCGAGAGACAATAAATCATTTGGTGCCCAGGTGATACTGCATACATAAGAGAGCGTATTTACCAGGCCGGGTGGATTCAACCTACAAAAGGCACCTAAGGTTCTGTTATTTGATATGTATTGAATATAGCCTCAGATGCCTTTTTTTGTCAAACAATCCACATCTGAAAGCTTTGGTGAGATGTGTGCTGGATGGTCTCATTTGTTTTCCTCTAGGCTGGCTGCTTCAGCCTTCACTCCTGCTCAATAGTATGTCAACATTTCCCCTAACTTCTGCTGAAGTGCTTTTGACTGAGCATCCATAGGATAATTGATGTCTTCTCACTTGTGGGGAATGGAGCACTGGGATGGGAGAAGAAACACACTGAGGTGGTATAAGCCTCTATTCTTAAACATAAATGATTGTGTTAATACTTTGCAATCATGCTTTATCTCAGTCTCAAGAGATGTCCAGTGAATCTTCCAGTGTTAACCAGGACTTGCAAGTGACAGCTATACCAGTAAATCAAATGGGTCAATATCTGCTATCTGACCCTAGAGGATAAGTGGCAAACTGCTGCTCACATCCACATAACTAAATCCTTTTCCCCTCAAGTGTTGGTGGTTCATCCATAGCACCTACAGGGAACAGTTCTCTGTTGCTCCTGAGCTGTGTCATGGCTACCTGCCATGGGATCAAAATCTGCCAGGGATTGTGCTGCATCCTTAAACACTGCACATGACTGCAGGACAGGGATCACACCCTGCATTTGGGAATAACTTAGGTCACGCATTACTGTCCTTGCCTGGGACAGGATGGAAGAGTGGGCATGTTTTGCTGTCAGTGATTTAACACAGCCTGGAAAATGAGCCTGATTGAGTGTATGGCAGCACGGGAAGTCCTCTACAGCATTGTTTTCATTGCATCCACACACTGTAAAGTTAATTAAGACTCAACTTCAGAGATGCTTACACTTTAAGGTCAAGGTGGAAATTGAAATATTTGAGGTTTGGAAGGAAATTGTCATCCAAGAGGATATGCCCTCCATCAGTAAGAGTCATTAAGACCATGTTTGTACTGCTTAATAGAAAAGGGCCAGAGAGTGATGTCTGGTAAAAGTTAAATGGCACCAAATGTCTCATTACCTACCCGGCAGTGTGCTAACTTTTCCCTTTGTGGGGAGTTGGGGGAAAGGTTCATTTGTAACAGCAAGAAACAGCAAGACAACACCTAAGCAATGTGACCAAGCAGGGGTTCAGTGCTCAGGCTTTCCCTCACCTATATTTGGCAATTTATATCATGTTGCTGAGTTAAGATTTACAAGCCCCCACCCCGCTCCACCCCCATTTTCCCACCCTGAGCTCTTTGCTAAGACTGTCAATCTTTTTACTTGACAGCAGTGATGAAGACTCTTGCACTAATATGCCTGGAGCCACCTGCTTTGCAGCATGAGCTCAGGCTGGTTCATTCAAGAGCTGGGAGACCTTCCATGTTCTTCCCACAGTCCATCCCAGAAGGAGAGAAATGTTTTCACAGATGGTTCTGTTAAATGTGCCAATCTCAGGGCGAAGAGCAGTGATCTATGCTCTCACCTGGGCACCTGAGCCTGTGAAAAAAAAAAAAAAAGGGAGCATAGAAATGTTGTGAGCTGTGTAATGAACACTCTTGTATCAGGTAGGATGAACATGAGCATCTAAACCTGTGGGTCAATTGCAATATAAAAATAGCCATGGCCAAGGTACAGAGTAAAGTATCCAACTTCTTTCTGGTTAACATACAAATTGCTTACAATTTCCACACGTTTTACTTCCCTCAATAGATTTGTAGCAGATCTTTGACATCAAGCTTTTCCAAAGCCTGTCTATGTAAGATGAGCTATTCAATGTTTATTTAATTAAAAGTCTTTAGAAATCTTAAGATTGTACCACTTTTAAGCCTTTTTTTACAACTGTCTTCTCCTCATTCTCTTGTTCAAAGCAGAATTTAAAATTTCCAAGGTTTTCTGCTTTCAAATCTTTCATCATTGGATAAACCTAGGATATTTTTAATGAAAAGTAGAAGCTTATTGCTCATTCTCACTACAGCAACATGAAAATCCATTGGGAGATGGCAACCCAGGGAGACCACTGCTCCTAGAATCTTCCCAGCACATTTGCTGGCAAAACATGATCTCCAAATTCAGTACCAGTCCTACCAGTCTCCCAGGCTGCAGCATTGAAAAAATTGAGTTGAAGAATGAGCAAAGAACAGGAGTTATTTGTTCATATCACAAATATATTATGAAGGCAGTGAAAAACAGGAGATAAGGATGAAGCTGTGAACACAATGCAGAGCTCAAATAGCCTGAAGCAGTGTACACTGTAAGCCATGGGATGAGCTAATTGCTGCATGCAGAGCTTACAGTTCTGCAAGGATGGGAGTGAACTCAGGAGCTGTACCCTGTGTCGGTGTAAACCTGGCTACAGCACCACGATTGTTTTGCAAAGGCTTTTTCTTCTCAGCAAAGTCTGAAAATTGGCTTGAAGCTTCTGTGGCAATGAAGAACAACCCAGACGACACACTTGCATTATTGATTTATTCTCTTTTCCTTCTTCCCTGCTTTTCAGCTGAAAACATCCAAACCCTTTCTTTCTCTCTCACAGCTTCCCTGCTACCAGAGGAAGAGGAACAGCATAGGAAGGCTCAGGACTGCAGACAAATATATTTCTGCTCCTTTCCTGCTGTCCCCACTAGAAGCACAGTCCTCGGACATGCTCCTGACAGAGCTACTAATTTCTAAGAGCTTCCTAAGCTATGAAACAGGAAGCCTTTAAAGGACTGATTGCCTACAACTCTCCTTGCAAGTGAGCTATAACAATGACAATTGCAAAAACATGGCATTCTGCACCATATAATTCCAAATTCTCTAACAATGGTAAGTGATGCTCTGAATTCTCCGGACATTGCAAGCTGTTACCTGAGCTTGCAGGTTTTCCTCTACATCTCCACTACAGCTCTGTTTGTCAAAGCTGGTAAGTCTACTTGTACATGTTCCATCCTGGAAGCTCATACATCTTAACACTGTGAAAATTGCTTAAAACTTTCCTTTAACCTGAAAAATCTGTCCCATCACTGGCATGTAAATTCCCACCACCACACACAGGGATCGTGCTTCACACTATGATTCATTGAATCAGGGCTGACGTGACTGACCACAAGATCTCTCAGAAAAACATATTTAAAGGGACATGAGACTGTTGGCTCTTCATTTCGTGTGACCACTGGACCCAAATTCAGCTACAAGTGCCAGCATTGCTGATGTTGCTGTGGCACAGCAGGCTAAAACGGCTGTCACCAAAATGGGGTGTGTGCGACATAATCCATTGGGGTGTGTGGAGAAAACATGGTTTTGATACCATTAATAAACTAACTAAAAAAAACCAAACCAACAACAAAAAAAACACCACAATATGTTTTTTTGGATGTGCCCCAAACACTGTTGTAAGCTGTTAAATTCCCGTCACATTCAGACAGTAATTTAGTAAGGAAACAACCACCCCTTTAACACAACCTAAATTTAACCATTTCATAGAACATGTATCAACATTTCATTTCCAGATATGTTTGTCTGGATATTGGCTTAATTTCTTTAAATGGGTGCTAATAGGCTAAACAACTGTGAAAAGACAACAAATGATAAAGTTGCAGCATATTAGTTTGATTTTGATTTTGACACTTCTTTTAAAGAAATGTTGTCCTACTTTTTCCAGGCTTATTTTGAACAAGCTGCTGTAGAAAAAAGTACATTTTTTGTTCATTCTACTGAAAGACAATTGTAGCCAGTGCTAAACTAGTCTAAAAATCTTACACATCATCTTGAAGTTGTTTTATCTTTGAAAACTTAATGTCAGATTAATATTGATAGTCTATCTCACTTGAATCACCAACTCTTTATGGGCATTCAGGTGTGTGGTTTCCTTATCCAGAGTCATTATGTGTGTTTGGATATGCCCCTGTTCACACCTTTCTTACTCCAGGATTAATCATCCCAGCCTCCATTGTCCCCTAACATCCTTCCACCCTTTGCCAGTAGTTCACAAGTCTATAACAGAGCTCTAGATAGCTCTTTAATGTTTTTTCAATAGAGCTTATATTAGATCAGGTACCCAGCCCTGAGTGCAACTGGGTTTCAGGATAACTCAGGTGGTGTTTCAGCAGCTGTTAGCAATGCTAGGCTACAACATCGTGCCTTGTTTTAGAAGTACTCTGCCTTTATAGTCACACTTAACTCAGATTTCAGCGAGATTTAAAGAGGAGTGCTTAACATGCTCCAGTGCTCCAGAAACTTTTCTTGTGTGCACTGAAAAAATTAGGAGTTACTGGTCCTAACAGGCTGCCAGCTCACTGCCCCACAGCTTCTGGTCTTTCCAGATCATCTGTTAGGTTTATGCAAGGCCAAACTGCAAAATTTAAGAACAAACAGAACAGAGCAGCCCTGGCCACTGTCACAGAGACCTTCACAAGCCCAAGAGAGGTGCCTCTGCCCCTTCCAGTCCTACTGAGCTGTCTCTCTGGCAGCTGACCCTTAACTCTCCCCTGGATGTTTCTGGCCTGCCATAAGAAGCTTGCCTTCTGTATTAGTCCAGGCTCTCAAGTGTAACACACCCTTCAAGTGAAAAAGCACATGGATCTGAAGGAATGTGGCAGTTTTGAACCATCGTGTGCAAAAAGCATTACTAACACCAGCCTCCTCATACCTAAAAATCCAAGTACAAATCTAACCACCCTGACACGGAGCAACATGCGGGACAAACTCTTCTGCCCCTCTTCAGAAAGAAGAGCATCGCTTTAAAAAATCACCGTACTTTAACTTGGAGGATGCTGTGGAAGGAGAAAGATCCGATCTTTACGAGTTCTTATAACTTGCCCCCAGCAGCTGATGGGACCGCTCAGCTGGCACAGAGCAGATTCCCGGCGGCCCCGGGACCACGCAGGGGTGATACAAGACAGACTCTGGGCGTTTTCGGCCACCCCAAGATGCTGCGGGCTCCTTGTGCGGAGCGCGTCTCACGCCGCTCGGGGCTCTGCCAAGGGCAGATCAGCGCTGTCCTTCAAGGGCGAGCCCTGCCGGGTTTGACGACAATGTCACTGCAAAGACATTTGCCCCGCAGCAGCTCTCCCGGCCTTGCGATGCGCGCAGCCCGGGCCGTNAGGGGGCCGCGGCCGCCTCGGCCGTCAGGGGGGCGTGAGGCCTGCTCGGCTGCCAGTGCCGCCCGCTGGGGAAGGGCCTGATCCCCACAGCCCCGCCACGGCTGCTCCGGGTCGCCCTTATCTCCCCGGCTGCCTCCACATCTCTGCTGCCCGGGAGCCGCCTGCTTGCTTGCCTTCCCTTCCCTCCGCTCCATCGCTTTCGGGGCTGTGCACCATATCTCTGTCCTGCCCGGGTGGGGGAGAGCACCCCCGGTCCTGCCTAAGGAGCCCCGAAGGAGGGGGACGAGTCCCAGGCTTTCCCCGGAGAGGCAGCCCGGAGTTCGGCGGGCCCTCCAGGCGCTGCCCAAGCCTGGGCGCTCCCGGGAACAGAGTCCGGGCTGCCCTTGGACCCGCTGCCCTCGGGGCACGAGGGGACGCAGGGGCCGGACAGAGCCTCGTGGGGAGGGCTCCGGGGGTCAGCGGGGGAACCCTCTCTGCGGCCCCGGCCCTGCCCTGCGCGGCCCCGGGCCCTCACCTCTCCGCCTAAGGCGGGAGGCTGAATGGATTTCTCTGCCGTCCCGTCCTCCCCCCTTGCTCCTATAGAGTCCAGCAATTTAGCAAGTTCACCAAGCTGTGTCATGCTTCATGACTAATTCACATATTTAAATGGGAACGGTCAAAGCTGGACTATTTGATGCCAGCCAAGCGCATTTATCAGGTCAAAAAAGCTCACAAT